>JAVFBZ010136920.1:0-18080 GCA_032466195.1 Katharina tunicata
GAACCAACTTAATAATTTTCATTTCAAAGCAATTGTTTTAGTTTATGCACAAACTTCAAAGTTGGTTAAAATCAAGGTAATCAGAATTTGTTGTAAAACCCTAAGTGTTACTTAAGAAGGTGCGGCCTTTACATTAGATTAGTACTCTGGTACAAATATCAACAAATATACAGTTTCTATACAGGATGGGTTTTCGTCGAATTTATCCTTCCTGTTATATTAAGAAGACCTGTGTTTATGTACTGTCGAGGTCCGATGAAAGTGTTTTTATACCACGGGTTGGAGGCAGACTATACGCCTCAGAGCTGGCACATCAGTCTCCTTCTTCTACGTGTGACACGTGACAGTCTGACGTGACACTTTGACGGTTTTGACAAGCCCGCGGAAACAAGCGTTTCTCCAGCACAGTGGTTCAAGCGCGTCCGCCTCGCTCTCGTTGAAATCGAGTAAATCGTCTCTGCTGGAGATCGCTTACAGTCGATGGTGTTTAGATGCCGGTAACTGTTCATGATGGGCGGTATGGCAGACTGTTGCCTCCATTAAAACCCCGTCTGTTTTTATCTGATAAATACATTGGGTTGACCCCAGAAATCCAACCTAACTCTTAGCCTTGTAATAAATGAAGCGTTGATTCTATTTTATACGATTTTGAAGACAAAAAATAAACCCACATTTTTGGAAGATGGCCTTTTCTTTGTTGCTTGAAACAATGCTGTGAAATTTACATTCATCGGCGTGTCATGGAAAATGGAAGCTTAAACAGTTTTAACAGTTCTGGAACGCAAACAGTCTTGAAAAGTTTAAAATAGTCTTAGGCTGTTACGTTCAAAAATATATTTAACACCTGCAAAACAAATGGACGACAGAGTTTGAAACACTTATATTAATTTAAAAATGGTGTGATGTTTGGCGGTTGATAAAATAGTTCTGTATGATAAACAAACAGTTTGATCTCACTTGAAATGTTTACAAGAAACGTGTTACAGCTAACTCTGCAAATAAACAAATCTCTTGTTTAACATTAATGATCTCTGTAGATACGCATGTTTTCAAAAAGACTGTTTGAACGTTGTTTATTATCTTTTAATCCAAAAACCAGAAGGAGAAATATAGAGGTGAAATAAATATAAGCAGTTGATTTATACGAATGAAGTGACCGTACACCACTTTACGCGAGTTGTTTTAGACTGGATTACAATGCCACGGGTGTTCATTAAAAAACACAGAGTCTTTAATCGGTTAAGAATAAAGGCTGACTGTATTGAGGACAAATATCCATTTCACTTCTGGTCATTGCGATAAGTTTTAAACTCAACTCGCCGGAATTCAGTAGCAAAATATTTTCCCCATTTCGTTCAGTCTAGCGTTCCTATTGCTATTAAATTGTTGTTAAATGGTTGGTGAGAGCTTCTAGTGCTTTGGTGCTCTGGGCTAACGGGCATCAGGAAGTCGGGTTTTTATGTCCCGTTTACGTCATGTTAACGTCCTGTGTGTTGCCAGTCGTTAAGGGTGGTTTGCTTTCATAACAGTGAAATAACCTTAAGTACGGCGTATAAGCTCAATTAAACAAACAATTGTCACATATTTACTACTAAATATAGCACATATTTCGACAGATAACTTGTTATTTTTAGTAAAATACGACCCCACATGAAAAAAGGGTACGTTAGAGCCTTCCAAATAATAAAATGTTGAATCATTGACCAGCTAGTATAAAAAGTATGCTACAGTATGTCTTATCAGAGCTAGAAATCGTGATATAGATAGACAACGCACTCTAGGCTGAACATAGATGATCTATAGAAAGTCCCAAATTTTTAAAGACGGCGGACTGACTGCTTTAATTGAAAAACCAGAAAAGCTAAATGTAGAACTGATGGTGATACCTGGGTGATTTATATGAGTGAAGTGACCGTTGGCCACCTTGCACGAGTCACTCCAGACTTAAATACAAAACAACGCGTGTTAATTCAAAATACAGCTCTTTATCTTGTCAATTAATACTGCTCATTTGATTAACTAAGTCTGAAAATATAATTTAAAATGTTACATTATTTTCAATTCTCACTTATCGTTTTAAACCTTCTTATTTCTAGCTTCCGTCTAAGTGTCAATTTCGACCCACTGTCAAATAAATATAATCTGTCCTTACAAAAAATGTCACCCTAACAGTTTTTTGCAATGGCAAACATTCTAGGGCTTTACGAGTTTAACATCAGATATCCAAAGTCGTGCTGAAACAAGTTTAAAGTATGAGAAATAGCTTAAGAAATGTTACAGCGATAAGAACCATTACCCATGCATACAACTCAAGGACAGCGGCTTTTTGTCTAGTGTATGTACCGGTATGCAACTATTGCAATATGGTTATCGTTAGTAAGAAACTGAAAATGATTAAACATAAATATATCCTTCCGCGAAATGACGTGATTTCAATCAACTTTGCTTACCGATGCTATCTTATTTATATTATATTTTTATTCCCACCAAAGCAAACTTAATAGACAGTTATAAAATAAATATTCTTAAAAGAAATATTTTACACAATTTCCCCAATCAACCGCATGAGTTTAACTCAAGGGAAGACAACTATTGTTTGATTATGTATCCTTATAAATGTCGATTTACGTTCTCATAAGGCTATTTCTCTCATATTGCCAGCCTAATAGACTGAGGAGAGAACGTGATGCTGACGTCACTAACACCGAAAGATGAAGACGAGACCAATATGAAAGATAGCAGAGGACATTACAGACTGTATGTATTTGTACAGTGGAAGACTCCAGACATCAGCTCCGTGTTGTCCTAATTTAACGAAGCGAGCACTAAGCTCTCGGAAACCACTCGCAAGAAAACTGTGTAATTTTGTCGGTACACAGCTTTCGAAACCTACCGCATATAGTTTATTATTCAAAGCCAGTGGCTCAAGTGTTAGATTGTTATGTTAAAGTTCATCATATTTCATTCGATACGTTGTGAGATACTAAAAAAATGGTATACTTGTCAAAACAGTTGATATTAAAATCATTCAGACAAGGTATCTATAAACGCTCCTGTAACGACCAATGGGATTGAAGTATTGATCTAGGTTTTTGGAGGATGCCTCGTCCATCACTTATATCGTCGCCAATATGCATGCCCCGTATAATCAAAGGGGGTAAAGAGAACCACCCGTTCACGTCATTAACGAGGGACAATAACGAGTTATTTAACAAAGAGACAAAAAGTACAACGCAGTGCTTTAGGAAAATTTTAAAATGATCAATGCGGCAGGCAACAAACCAACCTGACAAAAATATGACTTTGGTGGATTTTCAACTTGTGGGTACATTGATGAGCAACGTTTCGAGCTAGTTGCTAAGAACGTTTTCAAGCAATTGTTTTCGAAAATCCATCAAAGTCATGTTTTTGTTATGTGCCCAGCTTCTTAATGACGCTTAACCAAGAATATAGAACATGTCGTACAACAATTAGACGTGACGCTTTATGCATATATATTTCGAATCCGGCAGAACTGTTCAACCAGTGCAAACTTTGGAACCCACTGACCCAGCTAAAGAGTCATCTGACCCAGCAAATGAGTCAGCTGACCCACCTATTGACTCATTTCTTTTGGACATACAAAGATGTAAAATGAGTCAGTTTGACCCACTTATTGGGTCATTTTGACTCATTGTATGAGTCGAATAAGTGATTAGTGAAGGACTCACTCAATTGAGTCAAATGACCCATTTTTGTCTCTAGGGTGAGCTTTATGTGAACCTCACATTGTAACTACATGTATATTAATTATTTCTCCATCCAAATATTTAATAACGGTAAAAAAGGGTAAAATCGAAACCTTGATCTGTTAGCAAACAGGACAAAACTCAGAAGGACCAAGTTAATGTTGACGCTTGTATATAGATTCTCCCAATTTCCTTGGGAACTCAGATATGTGGCTGTAAGGATCACGACATATCAAATGAGCAAGCCGACTTGTTTAAAATTAGAAACACTCGTTATCTTTCAAAGAGAAGTCCTAACACAACAGCGATAAAGTCATCTCTTAAATGTTACTAAAAATTCAGTTGGTTCTTTGCGTAATAGTGAACGCTTAGCTTGAGCCAATATAATTTATAAGTTTTGAGAGAAAACTGTTGGTACCCCAAGAGCGATTCAAACTCAAGTCCTTTGGTATAGAGGTCACACACTATACTCAGTCAAAAGAAATGGTAAGAAAATATGGTTTGAGAGTTCAGCAGCCCTTAGAAGCTCTTGGACGAATTCCATCCACATAGTTACAAGTACACTATACAGTACTAGTTCTTCTTTTGTTTTTCCAGACTCTCGTTAACGGTGTCGAATTGTGGCTGTAGACGCGCAGGGACCTGGAGTCAAATTCCACGCAAACAAAACAGCAATTATCGCCTTTCAGAAAATAACTAGGAATTGATAGAAAGAGATAGGCTACCATTCACCTATAATCAACAGACATCCGTTAATTACACATTTGAGTTGATGGAGTGGAGTTTTTTAACGGTAGCTAGTTTTCTGTGCAACAGTTTATTTTTACTCTTACCGAATATGAAAATCATAAATATGTGCCAAAAAGCATTTTTATATAAGTTATAGTCGATTAACATGATCAGTGCAAACAGCACAGAGGAAATTATAAATAAAGCGAGTCGAAATAAGTTCATATTGATTTTCCAACAATCAATATAAACGTTTTCGGGGATACTTTATTAATATTGTACCCGTTGGTTTATCATTCTACTAGAACAATTAAACTGTTGCATTATTTGAAGGCTTGTTGAAATTACCTTCACTAAGAGCTAACTTAACAGGTATCGCTCGGATACCATGACAGGTAATTTGTTAAGGTGTATGTTTTTGTACGCAGACATATGGACAAATATCTCATATTCCGTTAATCCTAATCAGGACAAACATTCAAAATTTAAAACTTTAAATGCAGAAGCATTACACGTTTTTGTTTCATACAAATATGAAAATGTAGCCTGATGTTGTTTTTTATGTTATCCACCGTTAGAACATAAATAGGTTATCAAGATGGCGGGCTGTCCAGAAGGCTGGGATCTAACGGGGAAAGACAGCTCTGCGTGGCTTTCTCAGATGTCTCGTTATGTTGCTTACTTCCATCAGTTTCCTTGCCGAATGAAAAAAATATTTGGTGATTATGGTGAATGTAAAGATAGATAAAGTTACTTAAAAGTTTCCTAATATTTTGTAGCAATTTGCCAGCTGTGTTAATTTTTCATCTAAAACTACAATCTTATAAATACTTTGTCTCTTCATATAAAGTTCAATGCAACTAAAGGTGACTATTTTAACGCTTGTAATTGGTAATTTATACATCTTTGCAACCTTATCGTGTATTAATCATTAGTGCTCTGTTACATCTAATATGGCCCAACTACTTCTGATGTCCAATCGAAGCGAAGTCGACTCTTGGCGCCATTTATAAGGTATATCTGCCGCAGACAGGGTACTGTGAGAGCACTTTAAGACATGATAGGGCTAAACAGGTCTGCTTTATACCGTTAAACTCGAACGTTTAAATCTGACAATTTCATCAGGAGAGAATATGAAGTGACAGAGTATGATATTCCATCCTTTGGGTTATTCCTGCTCGTTAAAGATATAACAGTCCATCGAATTAGGTACCGAGTAACAAGAGCATCCGGGGAACGGCGCCGATGCGAACACCATGGCGACATCTATCATTACCTTGTTCTGTTCAGAGGAGATAGCACTTTCCAGCAGGTTATGGAAGCCCGTACGTATCATCATTGCACCAGCCAAATTCTGTCAGCATTCATAAATGGACAGCTCAAACTGTCTAGTTTGTTGCACACGTACCTAATCGAGCTGTATATTATCAACTGTTATGTTAGAATTTTTGTGAGGGTAGAGTATAGTTAAATGCCATAGTATAAGGATAGCAGTATTTGTTTTCTTTTCGAAACTGTTATTTTGTTTCTAGAGCGTATTTAGTTAGCATCACTGATACATTGCACATATATTGTACTGTAAAGCTGCAATGATATTTATGAATAATTACTGTTTGAAGACACTGGTTTCATAAAAATACAATACTGTTGAACGTGGCATTAAGTACAAAACTCAAAGCAATTTCACTTCTGTTCGTGTCTATTAATTCCTCGCTACCATATCTTAAGCCGTATTATACAAAATTATTTTCTCAACAAATTAATAAATTTATCGACATTTCATGTAACTATTAAGAGTTCTGTGCTTATGTTATGTACTCATTATGAGGTGTTTCTTGTTGGATAAATATCCGATTTTAAACTTTAAAAGGGATTTCAACTGTGACGTAACTACACAACCTAAAAAAGGTGTATTTTCCCGATATTTTTATTTATAAACCACTCAAGCTGAATGTTGGAAACCAAATCGCCAGTGATATAACTTTCGAGCGTTTTGAGATTGTGCAGAACAATTCACAAGTATGGTTTATTGCGGACAATTGGGGGTCCTTTATGTGGATCGTGGGGAGAGTGATGGGAAGCGCTTTGAAAAATTATAACACAATTGAAATATTTGCCCACAGGAATTTGTGCTTTTTTCAAGTGGGCCGGTTACCACCGTGGCTCAAATTTAACTATCTTTACACACTTATGTTTGAACTATTATTGCATATTGTAGCAGTGCTACTATTGTTAATATTTTATTAGCTTTATTTCAGAATCGATTTTTGTCAGAGGTTGATGTTTCTTTATCAAGTCTATGTAGGATTATTTAAAAGGTTTTCTATCAGCTATCTTATTTAAATTATACTATATAGTTGTGCGTATTGCCAACAGATGTAACAGAATTAAATGAATGGATTCCTGTAGAACTGCAATGAACAGGCCTGTAGTAGTAACCCTGAACCCTTCACAGAGTTGAACCTTAAAGTGGCAACACTGATGATGTCTACTCGAATTTCAAGCCGTCGAAGTTGGGGTTCTTAAGTGCTCAGCACCCCTTAGGGCAACAAGAGATGAGAGTTATTGAGGACTTCCGGTGTGCAAAAAAAAGTTGAGGAAATCAGCTTCTTTTTTGTTCTGCAGTCATTGTACTATGTCTTAATCAGAGAGAGGAAGGGTGTTTTCTCAGTACATAACATAAGCACCAAAAACTATAGTCTCAAAATTGAACTTTGGCTCCCACGCTGTTAGCACAAAGTGTCCCGAATGCTCTTAAATTTCTCCCAATATCTGGCCTTTGGGTCAGCGCCGAGCGGGAGAGAGACTGTTCGGCAGCCCTAGATAACTCCTCGTACGATCCTCCGCGATAATCACGTTTACGTCCCGTCAGATCTTAAGAAAAAATAAGTTTCTTAGCTCCCTGTTGCTTGTTTTCTTCTCGCCAATCACTCTTACTAAATCCAGTTGGCTTTTAAAAAAATTACAGTACATCCGACCAATTATGTCGAGGTAATGAAAAACATGATGGCCATGCAACACTGTGATTTGCATAAAATGTTTTTACTATTAAATAATGATATCTACACGTATGTGAATATGAATACAAGGGTGCGTGAGTTTATAATAAAAAGAAGGATAAAAAAGAATTTTAAACTGTCAGCTGGATCCGAGGAAGATATTGTATTAAATCATGGTGATAACAGATTATTAATAAATGAGGTAGTAGACAGTCTTTTATTAAGAATTCTAAATATGCTAAAAGCAGTTCCTTCATATACTTTATCGAATGTCCAAAGTTATCAGCTATCTTCAAATTGTAAGAATGACTTCTTTACTTCATGGAAAATGGTCTTATATATATACACTTTTCTCAAAATAACCGGAATAATGTACTCTTATCTTAATGTTTTACTTTATCGCACCTAAAATATCCTTGTTTTCATTAACGCAGAACCACCATTAATATGTGGCAGTGAATTGTTATTGATGATACCATTAATACAAACACCACATACCCTCATATTTGTAATTGTAACTGGCTGTGTTAAAAACGTGACAGTTATGTATTTCACAATCCTTTCATGATTAAGATAATATAATCATAATTTTTATTCTTATAAGAGGGTCACAATATTTATGGACACAAATATACAATGGTATAATCTTTAAATATTCTAAATAATATTTCTTTTTTATTTATTCACCAAAACTTGCATTCATGAATACTGATCTGTTTTATATTCGACGATCGAAAGTCGTTCAGCTAAAGGAAAGACTAACAAAATCATCACGCACATATAGTTCTGTGTTTTGCAGGATTAATTTAGGGCCAGCAGATTGGGTACCTAATGAAATGACTTACAATTTCAGTAATAAAGAACACGATACTCGTGTTTACAGTCAGTTATTGTCGTCTTTTTTTCTTCGCGAATTTCAGAAATTTCTGTATTCACAACATAAAGTTATATATAAGGGACATCTTAAATGCGAACTCACGAATACAATTAAAAAAAAATCAATTAAATATTCACAAAATATTTTACAACATCCAAATAACATTTTCGTTTTCGAACGATCGAGTAAAAAGGATTTTTTTTCTGTGGTATTGTCAATCTTAAGGTGTAGTTCCAGAGAACCTATATCAATACTTCCAACGTAGCAGCACCGTTACCTTGATCGAAACAAAATCTCCATCGTACGAGATTTATAGGATGAACTAAAAATGTCCTCATCAGCACTTCCGGTTAAATGTCGTCTTCCGCTCATCACATGACACATTTTTCATAATAAGCAGGTGGAGGTGGCATGTTCATTCCCATGCTATTAGATCCACAGTGAATGTACGTTGATCGGTCGCAAGTTTCGGCAGGGTTGTATAAACCAACTGGAGCAACCATCTTCATTGCTGAAACAAACAAAAAGATAAAATGTTATCAACAGAAACCTATTAAATATCGTTGTTTGAGTATATGACTGATTTAACCTCATGGTCAAGGATATTTTACGTAAATGGTGAAAAGGCCGGGAAGGATACGCGCAAAGCCACCCATTCTACTGGTATGCAGAACGAAAATATTAATAATATTAATGGTGTACTGATAGTCATTCTTGTAGGAATATATGAGATGGCTAAACAATGCATATGAGTAATTGTGAATGGATTCAACGAAATCTCCACAAAAGAATCGGAATAGAATCCAACTGTCCTGGATGATACGGGTGATGTTTATCCCTCTGTCAGAAATACACACATTATTTGCCTGTACCTCTTGTTCGTTGCCGTTTTTTTTTGTTCTTTTTTTGTTATGTATTTGTCTGATAGATACATATTATTCAGGATAGTTATTTGTTCTAATTTGCCAATTTTGTCTAAACTTCTTCGTTCCGCTAGATTCTTTTAAACCATATTTTCGTGACCGACAAATTATCAAATTCAACATACCACAACAAAACGTTTGTATGAAAAATAAAAAAAAAACTGCAAACAATTATGAGGATTTAGAGTTGAATTAGTATTACTTTCATATAGAGGTTTCCGAGTTTATCAGTTTACACTGATTTCAAGTGTATTTGGTCTCTTTTTGGTGTGCATTTACAAAGTGTGGTTGTGCGTTTACAATCCTATACATATACACACTTCTTTATTTGTAGGTTGTCAATGAATATACCGCTTGCAAAAACACAATAGCATTTTTCTTTTCTTTTTTCACTCTTTTGGATTGAACATAATTTAGTTCAGAAAATTGTACAACGTGAGGCCCAATCGGATATCGAACCCACGACCCTTAGGGTTAGACACCGATTGAATGCAAGTCATTTTCCATTATAAAAACCAACTGAAAAACAATACTTGTAAGAAAGCTAAATTGCAATAATGCTATTATACATGTGCTTGGCTTCATCGTTTCGGTCCAGGTATAAAGTGACAAAACACTGCACGTAATCCTGGTGAGAGAATATGTAAATGTAAATTGTCACTTTTCTATTAAATATACTATAATGAATGAAACATTTATAAACTACACCTGTACTTAACTTGTTTTTTTGGCATTTAGAATCTTGGAACGTAATAAAACATAATTTTGATGGATTTTCAACTTCTGAATATATTGAAAAGCAAAATGTCGGTCTATCTGCATCATTGCAATTATTGCTTGTAAACGGTCTTAGCAGTTAGACCGAAACTTTGCTGATCAATGGTGTTGAAAATCCACCAAAGTTGTGTTTTGTTAGACCTGTACATATAGTTTATATTGAAACTAAAGGAAATTGGGATCAATATGTCGGGTGAAATTCGTGGTAAGACAAAAATACAGCCAATAAATTACAATGTTGTGAACTTGTAACCCGATTGTTAATAAATGTAAAACTAGCATTATTAAATTTATTCTGTCTTTTAAACTCCCTCGTGGAGAACAACCGCCAGAAGTAATTTCTGTTGAAACGTTTAAGGTAGATAGTAAACCAATTAGCTATGGATCAGTTCGCTTACTTGGTTACAGTTGAGGCTAATAGCTGTATACCTTATACTGGGGCTTATTGCTTTTTCATCGCTTCAGTACCGATCTTTAAGTGAGTGTGACACACGCTCAACGGGCGGCTTATTTTGTAGGTCCGGGGCGTGACACTCAGAGTGTACTTAGAGCAAGGGGATAGTAATTCGGGGTTTTGTTTACATTATCACCAGTGGAATGAATCTTCGCTGGATCCCCTACCAGGAAAGCTTTTCAAGATGGCCTCGGACATTCACCATATCGCTTACGGCTTAATCAAGAAGCCCTGTTCCTGATTTAATGCACTGTTATCCACACTGTATTCCCCCGTGAGCCTGGAGGAGGTAAATTATCAGACCCAGGGATAGTTGACTGTATCATCAGACGACGATCCAGTGTATTATACCAAAGTTTTTACTGGGATTTCATTCTATGTTTGTTTGGCATATAAATTCTGATACCGTGTAAGACTAGGTGTGCAAAATTAAGTATGCTAAAACTGCAATAATCATTAAAAATATATATATTAAAAAAAACGTTTCTGAGCATTTCTAACTAAAATATAATATATTGTTTCATATTTTCATCCACATCATTACTAAATTACGCTCAGTGAAAACTTTTTTAAGAGCAAGTACACAGATGGCCGAAAACTAAGTCATTAAGAAAGTTAAAATAACCTCTCAACGCATTGCCATACTGCATACAAAAGTCTAAGTAGTCAGAATTCCATCTCCGCTTAAAATTGTTCTACTTTTCACATTCGGCGGCCAATGTCAAAAACGAAGCTGTATTTATTGTTTAACTTAGATATTTGCTTTGGTCATATGAGTTTATATTATGTAAGAAAATTCATCATTTCTTTTGGCAAAAAACAAATAATTTACGCACCAAACAAACAAAAAGGACGTTTTAAGCATCATTACGGTTTGAATTGAACACACTTTGATATATCTAGGAATATCAAGTCTACATATATTTTGATTTGGATAATTATTTTATCATATATAACCAACATTAGAAATTCATTGTTTATATATGTAACAAATAACCATTGAATAGAAGCCAAACCAAAGTTTTATTTTTTTTTTTCGCAACAAAGTAGAGAATAATATCATCTCAAAATTCACAAGAAATGTAGCAATGGTGTTTGTATAAATTTTACAAAGCACCCGATTTGTCTGTTATTTTCGTGGTCCATGAGGACATTTTATGGTTAACACCACTTATGGTAGCGTCCGGTGTGGTATGTACATATATAAGCATTTTACATTTTTTCTTAGTTGGTCTTTGCGTCGGATTCCTGTTTAGTATAATTACACGCTGTACCATTGAACTGCGAATAAACCACTCAATAAAAACAAATTAGTTTTCTTCAGCACATTTGAAGAAAACACAAAACCTTAATCCACAATGCCATGTTTTGACGATAGTCATAGTGTCCTAACCATGCGAATTGTCATAGATTATTTTCAGGATAGTATTTGTCGGAATAAAAAAACATGTACCTGTATATAAATTGTTATCAATGTAGGCAATGAAAATACAGTGTGTGTTACGACGCCTTGAACGATTAAAAGAGCATAACCGACCTATTTTCCGAAAACTTTCATATCATTTGTCGACACAATTTTCGTTTTCTCGTGGTTTCGCTTCAAAGCTTCAAGAAATGTGAAACATTGAAACAAGCCTAAATCTCACTCCCTGAATATTTTCACCTGTGTCTTTTTTTTTAGTTTGTGTTTTATCTTGAAAAGACTGAAGTCAAGGGAGCAGTACAACGCTACTGATCGACATTGGAGAGTCCTTGGGAGTACAATCTTTTGGGGCCCATCTGCCCAGACGACGGGCGAATTGAGAAAATAAACAAGTCTTCAGGGCCTGACATTTGGAATAAATGACTCCCCTCAATGCTAGACCCGGGGTGGTCATTTACGGGTGTCAATTTAATAGCACAAACCTAGTCCGGAATTCAAAGTACTTCGTTCTCGGAAGGAACAAATTGTTGTCGTTTGAGAAATCCGTTACCAATTTGGTTGGCCTCCTCAGTCTAACCGCCCATAGATTCGGCTAAAATGTCCCTAAAGAATACGGCTAATACACTCCTTATAGGAAAAACTAGATGGCCCACCTAGAAGAGAAGTGCTGGTAATAGTTTCCTAAAGTTAATGGAACAAGATATTCAACAAAGACAGGTAAACTGCTAAACGAATATTTTTGTTACTTTTATATTTTCTTCTCCATAACGACGTGTTATCAAACAGAAACTGTGCTAATTATAGATGTAACCG
The DNA here is from genome assembly GCA_032466195.1 of Katharina tunicata. Classification (NCBI taxonomy): domain Eukaryota; kingdom Metazoa; phylum Mollusca; class Polyplacophora; order Chitonida; family Mopaliidae; genus Katharina; species Katharina tunicata. Next base: position 12,724 of record JAVFBZ010136920.1, read on the forward strand.
TTAACAAAGAAGAGCAACAATGACCAACAATTATAAAGATGGTATATTTTCAAGGACAAAATGGTTCATCAAGCTGTTTACATAAAAATGTTATACAGTAAAGTTTTAATGTTAACGAGGGTATTACAATACATGATTAAAACATTTAAACAAAATTAATTTTACATTTGCTGTCGTGTAAACGTGTAAACAGCAAACATCGCAATGGCGTAATCACCATTTGATAAGTAGTCAATGTGCTAATAAAAATTACATTGATAGTTAAAAGTACCAGTATGTCATATCGTGGATTTAAAAAGTGTCTATCTAGTTACAGTTTTATGCTCGGTGCAGAGCAACCAATGTTTTATAAATAGCCACAAGAGAATATCATTCATTCCAGACAAACTACATTTTGTGTAACTTGCTTTATACGGGCATTTAGAGGTGTATTATAGTAGCATGACAGCTCCAAAGAATGACGAATGAATTAAACCATCCTCAACATGAATTGTTCGTCATTCTTTGGAGTTGTCACACTACTCTATTATGTCATACTTATCCGTGGAAATTCGAATAATTAGAGGTGTACTGTTAAGTACATTCTGTGTGTATTGGGATTTATTTACTTTAATTTATCTGTGAAAACAATTGCAATAAATCGTGTCTTCACAATTTAGCTTAGGTTATGTTTAAATGTTTTCCCTTTCTTTCAAATCGATCATGACCAATATAATGTTTTGATGTAATTATTCTATTAAATGGTTACATACTAATTTTTATTTTATTTTGTGAAGCTTCTTAACTGCTCAACAATCTCTCGCGTTAATGCATTCATTCTGTAACTTATTTTTTTAAAATGTACATACGTTCAATTCTTCGCTCAATTAATATGGGCGGTTTCTTCTGTAAAATGATTGTTAAACGTGCTACAGCTATATTCCGTTTAAACAGTTTAACTTGGCATTAGAGTAATATGTATCTTCAGACAGTTCTCAGCATGGCACTTTAATTAGTTAAGTACACAGGCGGGTAGCAATTTCTCTAACACCATAATAAGTGTACAACATGGAGTTTTCTGGGCAGGATAATTTGTCAGACACCAACAACCTTGGCACATTAACATCGACTGAACAAGGCGGACGTATTCCGCTGCTCTTAATTTTTACCGACACTCCGGATTGAAAACATCTGTTGTAAAAACGCTGAGAAGAAATGTAGCAAATATTCCAGAAAAAGTAGCTATGCGTAGACATGTATTCTACATGGACATAAACACATACATTATACATCCATACAATACAGACAAATTACATCATATCATTCTTACGCAAACGCAGAAGAGCTGAACATATAGAAACTATGAACAACGGCGAATGACAGCTTTTGTAATCATACCGAAAAAATTGTTTAGACATAATCTGGTATACAGCTTATCCCGTATCCAAGCGCGAATCAAATAGTTTACTAAAACAAAAGTATTTACCAGTTTGGAGATACCATGTTTTTAAATTTGTCAAAAGAAGCCACTACAATATGTTATACTTGTACAGACAATGGCCAACAGAAGTCAATGTAGCAAACGAAAATATCCGAGAAAATAAAACAGATTGTACTTGGCTGACTCAAGAGATGAGACATCAATATCGTCTAAAATTGAATAGGTTTTTTCAATAAAAGATACAGGTTAAGCTTTTAAAATAAATTCAAATGTTGCCGTGTCTCAATAATAAAGAATCAATCAGGCGTTGTTGGGGCGGACTTTTAAGGATGATAGTATATTGTGTAATATATACGAACAAAGAAATTTCGTGAATATATAGGCCTTTATCCCTGGCAACTGATTGACGAAATGTACTTCGAATAAAACATATAACAATTCGTACCATATAGGATGTTAATCTGATAGATTGTGTCTATATGGACTCCATGAAAAAAAATGCAAATGAAAAATTCTAATTTTATTCCCCAAAGAGAGGTTTTAAAATGTCAACTTTTACTTATTTAAAGTATGAACGAATAACCATCTGCAACGAGTGACAAAAATATTCAAAATGTAAAAATATTTCAGTATGGCATTTTGGGAATCGAATAACTATTTGCAAACCTAGATGTTTCATTCATTGCTTTAGATAGAGTTTTATGAACACGATCAATGCTTTCCGTTTATCTTTAGTTTACCTTTATTGTAAGGTATATCTGGTTAACAGGGGAGGATTAATTGTTTTTATTTAACGCTATAGAAAATATCATTGATGAAAGTATGACTTGTGCATGATGTGGTATTTGCACTTATATTTCGTAGATGTTATTGCACAATATCAAGTTAATAATCAATGAAATCATAACTTGGTTTCCTTTTTTCTAAAACCGTTTTCAATCTAATGATGTCATTTGAACACATAAAATAGTATCATGTAAATAATTTTATATTGTCTATAGAAAATTGTTCATTGAAAGTTTTGTCTTGTTTTTTGGAAGGTGGGGGCTTGTTATTTTGGTAAAAACTCTCTCTTATGTAGTTCAGTTATATAAATTACTTTAAAAAACAAAAAAATAATACCAACAGTAGTTCTAAATAAATTACAAATCATGAATATGTCTCAAATAAGTGTATAATTATGAAAAAATGGATAAGTACAGTGCTTAGATATAGAGTTCTGTATCGTTATTAGTCTATAATCCATATATAACGATACAGAACAGTGCTGAACTAAAATGTGTAATTTTAAGCTTTGTCACTTTCTGGTTTTAACTTGTCCAATTAAGTAGTTTGCACTTTTGTTAGGCAAAATTGAACTCTCTGAGATATTTTATGTATTAAAAAAAACTCGTTGCACATTGGTAACATTTAAAATGTAATTTTATTTGCCAACTAGAGTAGCAAGATGGCGGCCAAAATCTCCTGCAATTACTCGAATTTGTTTTGAAATTACTGCCGCAGAGCGAGTTTTTGACACTAACGGTTACTTCAAATATAATATTTTGATCAAAACTACACAAGGAGAAAATGGATAATATGTAATGAATAAGACGGTAAGTTCCAAATATATGCTCCGCATCGCCCTGCACGATGCGGAAATTACAATGTTTTAGCATGGCATAGTTCTATAGTTAGTACAGTGTCCTGTTTCTTTTACATATTATTAATTGATGACACCGGCCTATTCGATATTACCCAAGGTGTAATATATTTGACAATACACAAGTACAATTCCCATGTAACGTTTATTAAATAGCAGCACGCTTTATCAAACTATAATGGTATATCATATTCTCCGTGTTCCTCGTTCGTTGGCGAAAATTGTTGGAACAAAAATAATTGTCGATCTGCGTGTACTTTTCTCAATACCGTGAAAACGTTTTAAAAATAATGTTCACTGTATATGTATATATATAAAATTTTCTTTCTCTACATTTATACAAATATATATATATATATATATATATATGCAATATATACACAGTCACAGTTAGATTATTTTGCAGCTATTAAATCACATGTTGAATCATAGTTTTTTTATGATGTAGAATTATTTTCCAAACACAGTTATTCATTTCTACTTGCCCTGAATGAATAGTAAGTGTGAAAAATAATTGTGGAAATGACTTCAGAATCAACTTGGATTCTAGTGTAGTGTAATCCAGTATCCTAAACAGTTTAATGATAAAACCCAAACTAACGAGACACATAACGCCAATCCCCGGCCCTTATTAAAAGCTTTTGCTATTCTATTCTTTTGTCTATCGTAGTTGAAATATATTATCGGCATTTCGTATTCTATACTTTTGCTTATATAATAAGTAGTATACTTTACTTCAAAGTGTCCATAATAGGTTTTAAAAAACTGTTTTACGTGTGACGGAGACATTTATACAAAGGAAAAACATTGGGAATGTTACAGCATGCGATTTTATCTCTAAGCCGCATGATGCAAATTCCTTATTGAACGTAAAATCAAACCAATTTTTTTTTCTGATTGAAGTGGACCATCGAGTGATCATCGTTTTAAGTGGATACAAAATCCCAGATGATCATCGTCTTGCGTGGTTGCAAGAACCCCGGTGATCATTTGCGGATACAAAAACCCAGGTGATCTCCGTATAACGTGGTTGCAAAAACCCCTGTGATCATCTTCTGATGTGGACATATCCCACATTTTGTTTGACTCTTGACACGAGCGAAACTGAAAATATTTATTTTCGGAAAGGCAAACAGTATGAAAATTTGGTGCGAAGAATGGGGCCGTTACATAAGTGACGATGTGTGGGGAAGGTGATACTGGCCAACGGAACAGTACAAGGGCATATGTTGTCCCGGGAGATACCTCAGGTCTTTGGGGGAAACGGGTAACAGATTCAACAACAACATGACTGAGGTAACCTTATGTAACTGGCAACCCCAGTTACTCTTAAGCAGGCAGATCTCCGAGACTGTCTTGTTAGCGGTTATAAACAGCTGGCTTCATATGATGCAAGCCCTTTGCCCTTAGGGTGTATTTCTGGTACGGATGGAAAATATAGTGCGCCAGTAAAGAGTCTTGGATGTTTTAGATTAACAGGCGATTAAGAGGATGACTTGTGACAGGCCGGACAGGCGAGATAAATAGATTGTAAAGTGAACCTAGGATCAATTAGCTCTATTAAAATTACATGAGAAAAACGAACACTGTACAGACCAGAAGATGGAAGGCTTGGAAAATTGCTTCTGAGGCCTAGGTATTTTAACCGCTTCGAAATGCGTCTGAATGAAGTTTAACCCGGTATTCGTTGAACCCTCCAAGATTAACTGTATCACGTTAAGACGAAACGAAATACAAAGGAAATAACACCATGCTAGTTTGCGTTAAAAAGTTGCACAACGAACTGTTATTGTACTGATTTAAGAAACATGATGAACTGTTGTGTCAAGGTTAACAAACAGCAACGATATTTAACTTTTCAAAAAACAAACAGCGCAGAACTGAATTGATCCTGCTTGATACTTCTCAGTTTTAATCGTGAAGGTTTTAATATATTTTAAGTTCATGAGAATTTATATTTAATTTCACAAAACTAACAGGTTATTAGGTACAGTTCCCAAAGAACTGAAATAAATTGTACACTGGTAAACTTTCTTGAAAAATCGGTTTGGAAGGCATTGATAAAAGTAATCCACTTAAAAGCTAGTGGTGGGGATGAAAAACATGCTTAGTCCGCATAAACTATGAACAAAATGTTAAAGTCAATTTAGAAAGTTTGTTTTGCAAGTTAATAATGTTGGGAAAGGAGTGAAATAAAAAGTTGCGACTTAATGTTGGGTAAATAGTTCCAATTTAACATTCAATCACAAGAGTTGGTATTATGAATACACCTTCAAATCAAACTAAAGATGTGAC
>JAVFBZ010136931.1:0-18179 GCA_032466195.1 Katharina tunicata
ATTCCTGTATTAGGAGACTTGCAAACCTGGTGCCAGGCTGGTCATATTGTAGTACAAAAGGAATAATGTCTACCCTGGAGCCTTTACCTGGTTTAAGGTTCAAACCCATGGATACAACGTTTGAAGCGTTTTAATGCAATGAGCTCCTCTCTCCAAGCGTTTCCGTTTGGTTTCCCCTTCAGAAGGGAAAACAGGAAGTTTTTCAATCAACATGATTTCAAAATGATCTATGACCGAATGGCCAGGAAGGGTATAAAGAATATATATATATGGCAAGCAAAATTTTCTTTCTCTACATTTATACAAAAATATATATACAAAATATATTTATATACAATAATATATAATATTTTAAAATTGATATTTACTAAATTGAGAATTATGTATAAAATATTACATTAAGTCTAAAATAATGAATAAATAAATCAGGTTATTTTGTTTTGTATTGCTTTTTAAATTAGTTTTGAATTCTTGGAAATTGTCAGTATTTCGGAGTTGGGCTGGCAACGTATTCCAAGCAACCGCACCAGAATACTGGAGTGATCTCTTCCCTGTCTCTGCATGTCTTAACGGCGGGAACCTGAAGAGACCCTGTGCTCGATGATCGCGTGCTGTACTTATGTACTGTCGCACTTGGCGTGAAGAGATCCCTCAAATACTCCGGTGGGTTTTGTTTGTTGGGTTTATGTAGCATGTATAATTTGTGTTGTTCCCAGCGCTTTTCTATTGGTGTCCACTTGAGTTCTTTAAATACTTGTTTTCTTTCAGTTTGTCTCTTGACACCGAGTATTGTACGACCAGCACGCTTTTGTAGCTTTATTATTATGTCCTTTTGCTTTTCACAAGCGTTAGTATAGATATGGCTACAATAGTCGAAATGGGGCAAGACAATTGAGTTAAATAACAACTTTTTGTAGTCCATGGAAAATACATTTAGTGATATTAGTAATTACTGAGATTTTGCGACTAATTTTGTGACATAAAGTCGATTGCGCACAGGGATAATTTAGCCATACATGTAGCCTACTTTTTGGCTGATAAACATAGTAGTCTGAAATTGCGCTATTTTCCCGATATTCAAATTTCGAATAACGGGCAGCATTTAGATGTTATTGTCATATAGCGACTGGTCCGTCAGTTTTAAAAAAAAGGGTGTTATTACATAGTGTTCGTAACAACAAAGCTGTCAATAAAGTGTTTAACATCTCCGCCCTGAGCGTGAAGCTTTTTTCGCCCCCGTTATATCCCGAGTATTTGTATAAACCCTAAAGGAAATATTTACAACTTGTTAATCGACAAACAATAGACTGGCAGACCGTCATATGAGTGAAACTACTTGAAGAATAGCATGAAACCCAAATGAAACAAACAAAATCAAATAAAGTCGATTGTCGAATATCAGGGTCCTCAACATTCAAACATCCTAAGAAGTTTAGCGTATCTAGTCTATGTCTATAAATAAGCTAGGTTAATTCTCTTAATGATGGGCCTAATTCTGATCTTCATAAGGACCATCGTGCTTGTGAGCAGTGATATTTCCAAAAACTTAAGCCTGTTATCCTTATGCTGGTTTAAATATTATGCCTTGGATAACGATATGGGTCATTGGCCTAATTATTGACATGTTTATCTGCAATTGACGAACGCTAACGGTAAATCTCATTATTCATCTCACGGGAAATACATCCATTCTATGCCGCTAAATTAAATCATCTCTCGGGAAATTAAATTATCTCGCTGGGAATGCATTCTCTCACTTTAGTTAATTAATAATCTCCCGGTTAATACATTTACCCTTTTCAGATAAATTGATACAAATAAGTTTTGCACGAAAATTACATGATAAATTTGAAGAAAACAATTCTCGCAGATGGAAATGAAATTTAACTGTATATCGTAACAGAAACAAACGTAGTGTCTGTTAACACTGGCTGTTTGCAACCTTTACATTTATAGCCAAATATTGACGAGAATGGCCACTTCCCTGTGTACATCGTTCATTTTGACGTTTGACAATAACAAGTATTTGCTATTTTTTTTTTAATATTTATTTTGATTCCTCTCAATAGAAGTCTCCAGTATTGGTATCTTTTTGTTTCAATATACCTGCTAAGGCCGTGGAAAAACATATTAACGTACATATTTTTGTCTCGTTAGGAAACATCAGACATTTATAACTGTTTAAATATTAATCAATACGTTTCATTAATTCATGCGCCAGATTATTTTCAGAGATTAATAGGTATCCATCTCATTGAATACAACATTTTCGATTAATGGACCACAATGCATTGCACCAAGTTTAGATGCTTTTTGTCCTTATTTGTAGGCATCGATAATTATCTGTTGTACGTTAGTCAACGTTTCCAAAAAATATGTGTTATTGTTGGAATAATTCTATTGAACAATAAAATAACGAAAATCTGCATTTTAATAACCCAATAACCCAATAGCAACGTTACGCTACCACATTCGAAATGAATACCATGCTTTGTCTATATTTATACAGAATATACCAACTCATGTGAGAAATCATATGTGTATATTGGATTTAATTTGTAATGTGTTGGCATATGGAAAAGTGACGTTAGAAGCTATTGTATAGGGGCTGGTGGGTTCGCATGCCTAACACGAGGATCTTTGAAGATGAAGAAAGGGGCCTACTTGTTTTTTTTAACAGATTATACGTTTAATTCTCAACTTTTACGCCTCAAGTGCGTTAAACTCTTCTACGTTTAGAGAAATATATCGTCTTTGTTGATTGAAAATGGACGTAACTATTCGCGAATAGTTGACTTGTACCCTTTATGACTCTGATTTTTATTGACATATTCTTATAATAAAATACGATTGTTGTGGTAAATCCGATGATAAGCTAAAATGCAACATTAAAATTGTTTTCTTTCCGATGTTAAGCCAACATATAAGGCCCAATTACCGATCTTTGGTCAGCTTTATTCTGGGAGAGAACTATTAAGCAATTATTATTGCTTTACTGAAGAATTCAAACGTGAACCCTCTTCTGGGCCCTCATCGACTCACGTGGATGGACCGCGCGGTCATGCAAATCCTATTATAACTTCAGCAGAAATAAGATAACTCTGAAGGAAGGAGACGGGTGGGCCATTACCGTCAGTGTAAGTTTAGTTTAGAAACATACAAATTATTTATAAATTGGTCAAGTTCCTTACACAATAAACTTAATTCCACTGACTAATGCACTAGAATACCACACAGGAGGTGGACAGAGCTAACTAACAACCCAAGGTGAGACGGGCCAAGAGGCAAAACGAACTTCAGACTTTCGAACTTTAGGCACACTAAGGAACCGTCAGACGAACGAAAGGAGCAGAAAACGAAAGTAAAAACAATGTGTTAGACAAGCTAGTACTAAAGTCCGCATGCCTTCCAATTAAAAACAGGATGAAAACAACGAGTAATCCGCCTATCGGGTACTCGCTGAGACCCTGGTAACCCCCTGCGCTTCTACCAAGGGGCATAGAGACTGAACGTCGCCCCGCACCAGTGTCATGTCTCGGAGATAATACAAGGCGAATGTCGTAGTAGAACGCCAATAGCATGCCTTGATAATATCCTTCACTGGTCGATTAGCCCAAACCGGTCATGATGCCACCAGAGCACGAATCTCATGCGCCGAAACTTAAGAGAGTGGACCACCAGAGTTACTAACCCTCTCGTAAGCCAAACGAACAGTTTTAGAAAGTCAAAAAGCTATAGTGTTTTTAGATATTTTCTGTTTATGCTGAGCCTTAACGAGAATGAATAAGCGTCTACGCCCCTCCCTTATTGGCTTAGATTTAGAAATTTAGATGGCCAAGGCTCTTATTGGACACATCAAACAATCTGCCTCCAAGCCTGGGGACAAAAACCCGAACAAGGCTGGGATATTAAACTCGCGAGGAGATGAATCGTCTAAATTCAGATTCTTTGCTACAAATTCCGGGAGAGTGGCAAGCGAGACTGACGACCAATCAGGAGGGTTCCTAATCGCTCTCTCGTCCATGGCATAAATCTCAGAAACCCACGCTGCTGAAGCGAAGGTTAATAGAAACGTACATTTGTATGAAACCCACTTTAAATCCGCCATTTCCAACGGCTCAAACGTCAAGCCGGACAGGAACCCGAGAACAAGCAATAAATCCCCCTGGAGTAGCCTGGGAATCCTCAAGGTGTTGAAAATCTTAAAGGACATAACTAACGCTGAGAGGTTACGATCCGCCCCAAGATCAACAACAGTGGTGAGATGGATAACTCTAGGTATCGAAGTACGATATACATCCACAGTCGACGGTCTAAGCTGCCTATAATGTAGAAGGTATAATAAGAAATCCGCTACCTTTTGAACAGGGGCAGTTGCTGGGTAAACGTCATGACGTATGCACTACTCATAGAACGCCTTCCACTTGGACTGATAGACCGCTGTCGTAGATTCCCTGGTGGATTTCCTAGGATTGCTGGCGGCGGGTAGGCGTAGGCTATCATACCCGATTAATCCCGAGTCAACGCGTCCACAGCCAACGCGTCCACAGCCAACGCGTTTGGGTCCAGGCTAAGTGACATGTAGACAGGGGCCTGGTGGTTCCAACATGTCGCGAACAGGTCCACATAGGGAGTCTCCCAAATCTGTGAAATTCGCCGGAACACATCCGGGTGTAACTGCCATTCTGTCTGGATAATCTGCTAATACATTGAGGGGACCCGGAATATGGCGAGCCCGACAGAGTATGTTGTTTTGACCAGCATAGGTCGAATAGTCCACGTTAAATCCAGGAGTTATTGGGGATATTGTCCCCCCTGTCTGTTTATGTAGGCTATCACCGTAGTGTTGTCCGTGACTACTACCAGGCTGGAGGTGTAAAGTTCCGGTAGAAACGCTTTCACCGCCCTGATGACCGCCTCGAACTCCAGCACATTAATATGACATGTCTGAAGTTGGGGGGACCACGTCCCCCTCACTGACTTGGACTGCAGGTGGGCTCCTCAACCTTCCAAGGATGCGTCGGTGAAGAGACTCAGCGTTGGTTGAAACGGCGTCAGCGATACTCCCTGTAGAACATTCCCTGGTTGAAGCCACCAACTCAGGAGAAGTTTGAAATCCGGCGTCAACACCACTCGGGTATTCAAATGACGCACACGCCATTGAGCATTTAGGTGAACTTGTAAGGGCCTTAGATGTAGACGCCTACGTTAAGTCACGTTCTGAACAGAAGTCAGGAGGCCCAACAGAGACGCGAACCGAAGCGCCCGGCACTTCGACAACCGATCCATACTGCGGACCGCATGTAAGATTTTCCACCACCGGTCTAGCGGTGGGAACACCTTGAACTCGAGTCTGCGCCGGTGCTCTGCCTGATTTGACTTCGTACGGAAGGTAGCCCAACCCTACTAGCAAGTTCCAACAAACTCGGTGTCCAACCTGACCTGACGAGGATCGGGATTCCGTGACAGGGAATCGTCCAATAAAAATGGTATCTGATACCCCTGCTGTGGATGAAAGCACTACTGGGGAGAACATTCTGGTGAATACCCAAGGTGAAGTCGCCAGGCCGAAGGCTAGAACCAAAAGTTCGAACTTCCTGCGGCCCACTACAAACCGGAGGAACTTGACAAATCGCCTGTGAATTGGAATGTGTAGGTAAACATTTCTCAAATCCAGCGAACTGGTCCATTCGCCCTGCCTCATTGCCGAACGGATATTGTTGAATAACCCCATCCGGAATTGAGGCGGTTTGGACAGGAACTCCTCGTTGAGAGCGCGCAAGTTTAAGATCATGCGTTACTCCAGCGAATCTTTCTTGGGGACCAGGAAAACTGAGGAGTAGAACCTGAGAGACTGATCTGATGCCGGAAGTTTTTGTACAGCCCCTTTATCTAACAAGGCCTGTACCGATGACATAAACTGGCGAGAATGATCAGGAACAATTGGAATACGAGACCGTTCGGAATTTGGGGACAGCCAGATCCAAGCAGTAGACGTGGCGTAGAGTTTGAACCACCCAGGGTTCCATCCCGACCAGACGCCAGTTATGCCAAGAGAAACCTAGTCTTCTAGACCAGCGGACCTACAGAAGACGATTTCCTCTTACTGGACCTCTCCGAAGGCCTCCGAAGGTAGTTCTCCTGCTTCGCCCTGCTTACTTGCTCAGTTAACGAAGGCAACACTCCATTGAACAAGGCGCCTGATGCTGGGGATTGTCTCCTCAAGATACGCTTGATACTATCCGTAACATAGATCGGATGATCAGCCAGTAGATCCTTCCTGTGCTGGATAACCAAAGACGCAGCAATGTAAGCTGATGACGCCATCATGTCTGAGTTTGCCCTAGCTGCTGACGTGAGCAAATAGGAAAAGAGTGATAATACGGCTGGGTCCTTGACATCCTGGTCACCCATCTTGCTGAGTAAGTTCCTGATGGCAAACAAGAACCAATCAATATGAGACGAGATCGCAACGGATTGCCTGGCTACGTCCTTTAAGACAATATCATGACGAACAGACATAACTATTATGTAGACGGAAGCTGACCAGCAGGGAACAGGTCCACAAACTCTGGGTCCATTGAAGCTGCTTTGCTGGACCAAGCCGATCCATGAACTTGGTAGCATCTGAACTTCTGTTGATCCAACCTGAACGAAGTGCCGGAGTGGAAAATGCGGAACAAGGGCATGTTGGAAGACTCTAGATTTTCCGAACGACCGGAAGACCCTTCAAACGCCAAATCCAGACTCTCCACAAGCCCATTAACAGCATCCGACGATGGAAGAGAGGAACGGTGACGAGCCTCCGGCGTCAAATCCGTCATCGTAGAAAAACACCTAGATATAATCTCAGGGGCGGTGTCATTTTAGGAAACAAACGATACAAATGAGCCAACAAGTCATTATACTGACCCTCCGACGTCAGGGTGTGGAGATGTGGATCAGAACTAGAGGAGACTGTCTATTTCAGGGAGCTAAGCTGGTGATTCGAGTATGCCCTAAGACTTTCCAGATGAGAATATATGTACATATGCTTTCGGTGATCAAATGTATCAGCGATGTCTTCTTCAAGAACATTCATTAATATGGGAATTAATGTCCAATCTGACGGACTTGAGGCATATTGATTTCGTCATTAAAGCCCAATTTTGAAGTAATATGCTGTTTTACTAGTCCGTACGGATCATTCATTAACAAATAAACTTTAAATACAGAGCAGACTGACTACATAAAATTTCCACGGAGGTCTTGATTTAAGTAGGCCTACCCGACATGGGCCTTTCAAATGCCTTTAGGGTGTTACGGTATTATAAATGTTGCTTTTATTCCTGGGAGACTAGCCCTTGGACATTTGGGCTAGTTAGCCCTTTACATACCTATAATGAATTCACCGTTATTAAACTCTCCTGACTTATGCTAAGAGTGTTACGCAAAAACTCAAGCCAGGCCTCGTGGTACGAAAGTTCCACATTGGTGTTTTCTGCGTCCTTGGGAGTTTTCCAAAAATAAAGTAATTGCAAAGATACAATATGCGTTAACCAGAAGAAGATAAACTCCTAAAAGTTAAATGTCTACTAATACATCGCTTTAGAAACGTTTTAAAACCCGTTGTGGAAACAGGACTTGTTGGATGCTACATCAACGCTATCATCCGTCAAATAGTTTATCGTTATTGTAAGGAAAACAATTTTAAAGTTTTCAACGATTCCATTCAGGCATTGTAAACCAGGTACAATTTCCCTAAGGGGCTCCATAGTTATAAAAGAACAGCTCAGTCTGGTTCAATGAACTCGTTTAATTAATTGTTTACATTGTTAACAAAGCTACACTCATGTAAATGTCCAATGAAATCTGAAAGAAGTTAAATCAATTTAGGTGAGAAGACAGCCTTGATAAAAAAATAACATTTAGGCCATAAACTCTAAAAAGCTAGACATTTGGTTATCCACAATTACATTTGATTATATATTTGCACACAGACTGCAAATGACATTGACATTTTACCTTTCATATCTGATAACAGGTTGATGTTTGTCTAAAAATCGACTGTTTATTAATTAATAAAAGTATTCTACGCAACTGTATAATCTCATATTTGAATTTTCTATGTTACTGGTTGGACGTTGTTTTTTGTACTACACTACTGGTTTAGATAATTGCTACACTTCTGGATGATATGCACTGCATTATACTGGTCAATTCTACACTACTGGTAAAATTGTATATTACCGCTTGTAACAGTGTCCTCTTATGCAATATAATCAGGATGGGTGTTCAATCAGCCCGAGTAAAATGAACTAACAAGACGAACTAAAACTCAACGGCTACAATTTTGATTGTTTGGAATCAATTTGCACGAGTCAACGACTGTGTTTTAATCATGTAATTATTATCGCCCTTAATTTTTAAATCCTATGAAAACAAGTAGCTCTTGGTTGAATTGAGTAAGCCGACTTTGAGCTACGAGAAACAATAACAAAGCTTTCCAGCGGAGTTCCTCAACAAACAGCGCTTTCTCCTGCAAGCCTAATAACTATTTCGATACCTATACTTCTGTGCTTTCCTTACTGAACCAAATGATTACCTTTTCGCTTTCATATAAATTCCTCTAGTCAGTAACACCTGTATTCTGACATGTGCTTCTCACTCCAATAATTATTAATATGTGTACATAAGAATATCTCCTTATTTCAGTTAGTTTTATACTACCTCTGACCAATCAAATCGGGCTTAGCTCACGTCATTACGAGAGTGCACAACATACATATATGTTTGACATACACTTAGTTGGAAGGTTAATCAACTAGATTAAACAGATATTTTTGCTTGGTAAGATTTTTTTTCGCATGGGCCATTAATGTGTGTGTACCACAGAACCTAACAGACTAAGCAGTGTGCTAGCGGTTTATTCCTCATTATTTGACACTAGATCACCATTTAATGATACACAAGCGATTAAATCAGCTCAGATTTCTATGCAATAGGTTGGATAAGAATACCTTCAGTATGCACTTCATCGAGTACCATAATATTTATTCAAGTCTTGTACAATAATGTATTTTCCGTTAACGGTTTTAGGAAAGATCAATACTGCTATGATTAGAATAAAATATCTGATTGCTTTATTTATTCTGACAGAGTAACAACAAGCGGCTATCCATGAAAAAGATCAATGAAGAAACAACACAAAAACCTTTCATCAATTTAGAAAATGAATATTTATTCTTCAGATTGTTAATTAATGGTATTTGTATTATTAACTACGTAAATGGACCACGGGTTTTTAACGAAAATAACTAGTTGTACAAAAAAGTAATAACTAAAATCACACAAACGCAGAGAAAGCATGGTGAAATACATTTAATTTAGGTTTTCTGATAACAGCGCGTTTATCCCAGAAACTACCCGGTGAGAAATGACAAGAGTTTAGCATTCAACAAGCTGACATATTCAACCATATCCCCAGCAAGCATACACGCACTAACAGAGTGGAAGCATTGTTATCTTAAAAGACCTGTTTTTTTTTTTTTTATTGTCACGACAGCCCACTATAGGCTAGTAATGGGCCTGCGCGGATGCCGTCACTACGGTAAAATCAATCACAATGGCACCTCATGGTCATGTTATTATCACTTTTACCAAATGAATTCAATACCCCATAATGCACAACAAAGTTAAGCAAGACACAAAATCTAAGGTGTTAAACATTTGACTTTTTATCGCGACCTATAAACTTTTGGCTTTTAGACCCTGGCCGTTATATTAGTCATATGTTGATAACTTACCTAATTACTTCAAAATCCCATCATGCATAACAAAGTTATGAGTCAGACAATAAATAGACGGGCTAAACCTTTGACCTTTTACTATGACATTGACCTTTAGCCTTACAACACGGGTTTTGCACGCAACATATAGATAGCCATATGGCGATCACTTGCACCATATTATTTCAAAATCCCATCACGCATAACAAAGTTCTGAACCGGACAAGAAGTCAAACAGCTCAACCTTTTTATTTGTGACCTTGACATTCAGCCTGGCGTTACTGGTTTTGCACGCTATACATCGTCATATGGTGATCACTTGTACCAAATTATTTCAACATCTTTTTATATAGTAACTGTTTAACGCTGTTTCCACTAGCTACAAGTTATCTTTTTTCATTACCTTCTCCATACATTCATCAGGAATGTATGGAGGCTTATTTCTGCCAACGCATCATAAGTTTTGTTTTTGTTTAGAAAAGGAATTGAATATTTTATAAGACCGAACTATTTTATGTTGTCTATGCAAGATTTTGTGTTCGCTCCACTCAAATTTTTCTTGCTAAAATTTATTTTATGTTATTCTGGAGAGATTTTGTCTTGACTGTCATGAAGTTGTGTTCTCTCAATAAAAAGGCAACGGAACATCTTTCCGGTGTGTCATGCGTAGTAGTCATTATGAATATATTGTTTTTATGGCAAAATAAGTAGTCTGTGGCACGATTACGAACACCACTGTTTTACTTTCCTTCTCTTTGGTCGGAAATACCTATCTATAATGGCTACTGCGCAAGTTGAGTAAAACCTTTGCTGGTATATTACCAGTGTTCTCAGTCTGCGTTGAAAAGCTGGATGGTATAAAATGCTACTGCGCATGATACACCGGAAAGATGCTCCGTCGTCTTTTTTTATTGAGAGATCACAATTTCATCAGAGTGAAGACAAAATCTCTCAGAGACAAGTTAAACTAAATTTTAGCAAAAGACAAGTTTAAGTGGACCGGACATAAAATCTTGCATAGACAATATAAAATATTTTGGTCTTAGAAAATATTCACTTAGTTTAAAAAACACGCTGGGAGAACTTATGATGCGCCTGCAGAAATCAGTCAACATAAGAATGTGGTCAAGATATAACACTGAGAACAGTTCTTAATTTTTCTAAATCATATAAAGATTGTCAGATGTGAAACATGGGTGTACAACAGCATCTTCATTAACATATCCACGACCCGTTGAGAATACAAAGAACATCTGGAGAATTTATGTGGTATTCTCTTTATAAGACGTATTTTTCTTATATATAAACAATATGTCTGGTATAGCTTAAAATGGGAGATAAAAATGTTGTTACATTATTAAGTGATTGATCTGTTATTATTTGATCATTTTGGGATTTACGCCGTACTTCAAAATATTTCAGCCCAATTTGTGGAAAACCACAGTCAACGACACTAGTAACAAAGAAAACAAGAGATGACCTTTTAAGGACGCAAAATAGGGCGCCACAAACAAATTGCCTTCGTTATGTCAATTCATCGACATCTGTTCTCTTTTTTGGTATATTAGAGTTCCGCTATTAAATCAATTTGTAAATGGCAAACTGTTTATAACAGCAGAATACAATACAAATAAAGCAGGGTATTCTTTGTCTCTCGAAAAAATTGTTCATTTAAAAATTGTATTTAACACGCATAGACTTTCCTTGAATCAGCTCATTTTCTTTGATATAAATATTCAATTTTGTCTTAGTTCCCGTAAATGGTCTCCGCTTAGGGGAAAATTTGGTAGAAAAGTTTCTGACAAGGGACGTTCACAACTATGGTCTATGGACATCCTTTCTGTCCGCCCATTGTCTTGGAAACCAACCAAGAACATGAACAAGTTTATTTAGTCGATTTTCAATAATTACAATTTTTTTAATTCCGCAATGCAGTGGAATATTATATATTCTGAATCTCTAAATCTGATTGACAAATGAATGAGACTTCCGCTTGTTTTTCATGATCATTATCGGTTTAACATGTCTTAGTCGGATCGACAGGAAAGCTCTTCTTATACCTGGAGAGACGCCTTTAAATCGTTTCTTAAGTAGACATTTGTGGTCGATAACTCCATCATTGAGTCCACACAATCTTTCAGTGAATGACGTTCGTCACTGCTCGGTTATACAAAGTACTGGGTAACCTCCGAGGAATTCCTTAGGCTTACTCCTGTCATCTGGAGAATTTGGTTCTTTTATTCACGGATGTGTTAACGATATGGGTAATTGGCCTTATTAACAACAACATGTTAAACCAAAATAGCACTTTTTAAAATAATGTAGCCAAGCTTAAAACACCGAAAACCTTATTACAGTTCATCGTCCGGTGAAAACACGTTAGAAATTCACTACAGACGGTTTTTTTTCTACCGCTGAACAAGTTTCATTAATTGATGGTCATGCATGACAGACGGGCAGATGCGGGTGACGGGCAGAATGGTGTTCTGTGTTGTTATAGCTGATTTGGTCAGTTTTTATGTATGATGGACTTTTTATGTCACATTAGGAGGTACCTCTGTAATTCAATAAATATTCATAATAATCGCCTCCAAATAAACTGACAAAGGGCAAAATAATCGCCCTTAATAAAAGGACAAATAATTAATTTGAAACGATTTTCATGATGAATATGTATCGAATAATAGTTAAAATGTAATAGATACAAACTCCGGTCCCGTTGTTAAATAGTGTATTAACTCTAAAACCCGGCTTTTCCTGTCACAAATGTCTTAAGCAAGGTTTTAAAAGTTAAGAGTGTTGTTTAAAACTCGGTTTAATTTGAGTTTTAAGTATGAACTTAATTCTGGCCTCAATGAAAATAAAATTGGTCATAGGTTGGCTTGTAGTCGGTGACCTATGTTTTACGCTATAGCAGTAACAAGAACAATGCATTTTACTTCTCATAAACTATGGTCTCTCTCTCATTATCAAATCAGATATTCTAAATTCATTTGGACGTTTTCTATAATTCTGGCAACAAGTCTTAATGATTTAAACCTTTGATCAGTTTTCGTTTGATTTTATTTTTCTGATGTATTTGGACCCTGATGTGATAAACACTAAAATAATTTTATGGATTTCATCGAAGCCCAATTTAGATTGTATTTACCAGGCTGTCAAGGATTTGTAATGACAATTCATTTGTTTGACTCGAAAAATTCAAATATCATGCGGTCTATTTAGATCAGTTCTATTTGTTGTTTCAAAATTTCTAGACACTTTTGAAAAACTTGCTCGAGAACTCCACGCACATTTTGATACAATACATCAACGGACTAATAGCAGTCCGCGACCTTTACTCTCAATCCAGTTATAATGGCAGCTTGATATTGGACTCCTGTTCGTATCCCTAGAACTCGTAGTTTTTGATGTAGCCAATGTTTTAATGATTAAAGTAAGGAATACATAAAAATTATATCAGTTTACTAACCTCATATAGGTATCATTGATAGCGTTTCCTTTGTGTGTTCTGGATCACAAAATGGCAGGTCACGTGAGAACACCGGCTGTTGATGATGTTAACTATGACATTACTGTTCGGACACATTTAATCTTGTAACCTTATGATGGAATAATACTCAACTACTTCTGTATGTGTTATGTCACTTTCTGTCGACAAACAAATGGATGTTTTTCAAAGTTATTAGTCCAATAATGGGCATTGCAAAGTGATGAAATACGTGAAGTGAGTATACATCCTGCGAGTTATCAAGCGAATTAGTTTGTTAACATTTACCTTATTACGGAATTCCATTTCGGCGGAAGGTACCTCGATGAAAAACATGTGATTTAAGTAACGTTTGATAACCTTTGAAAAATTGCTACAAAAATTAAACTTCCAAAATCCACGATATGTTTAATCAACTAGTTAGTTATGTCGACCACAATGTGAAAGGATTTGTATTTGATATGAATTATTAAGCAGCGCAAAAACAACAAATGCAAATTAAACACTTGAATTTGTAAAAATGTGGCGGATGAAGAGGTTACCTTGGAAACCAGTTGTGGAAAGTGGGGAGATTAATGATATGGTTTGGGTATTGTAGAGATGACGAATAGTTGATCCTTTTTTCAGAGGATCGTACATTGGGAAACACTTCAAGAAAATCAATTTTTGTCTTCACATTTCCCAACAAATTCCTTTATAAATTCACGATGTTTGAAAAGTGATATGTTTAAGTCACGTAAATCCCCTATCCCAACACATTATTCCGTGTAATTGATCTCTATCAGTACGATTTCTAACGGTTTTAAGACTGTGGGTTTAAGTCAGCGTGAATGTGTCGGTACACGCTCCACATGTAACTCAATATAAACTTCGCTGTAATCATCATGTTACTTATTAATACACACCTCACGTTTAACATCACCATTTAACTCCATAGTACAGCTACATAATCGTTTTGCAATTTTCAGAATTGTTCCAATGCACACTACGAGAACCGGTTTAGTTTTATATTTGTGCGATTGTTATGTGTGATTAGCCATTTTCTTCGATATCATTATTTGAGCAGTTTATTTATGTTTAGAAAACCTGTACAGTTAACGTCAGTCATGATAATTCTGATAACATATTAGGTTGTATGGTTCTGTATGGACGACTCGTAACGACCACGCGGTAAGCGAATAGCTTGCGAGTTATACTACCAGCGAATTGGCGAGTTGAATATTGGACAATTGTAGTTTGTGCATTATATGGCAGGAATGGGTGTATAATAAACAGTATTATTATACACCCAACTGAATGGAGTTCCATACTGAAACATACAAGCCAATAGACTATAAGTATTGCCGTATTATGAAAGTTAAAATGTCGACAATGCCTGCGCGGAATCGCACGGAATGATCGAACATTCCCGCTACTGGTCATTTTGGTGAAGTCAGCCAACTTGACGAGATGATTAAGTTGTACGTGTTGTCCAGGAATTATTACTGCAGTGATTGGAGTAGAATATGGAGCAAACGTTCAAAAGCTTGTGATTTAACCTTGATTCACGCTTCCCAAAGAATTTCATTTGCGTCGTGCATCAGAATAACGATGTGGATCTACGGTCGGAGTTGTCATTTCGTTGATGTTAAGGAATAATGCATATGCAATTCAATTGATCGGTCATTCTAATTTCGAAGGATATTTATTTATTTTATGTGGCCTGGAAATAGTTTGATGGACAAAACTAAGCTAAATTTAAAGTAAATCAGTTTTATTTTGAGTTGGTAATTTCTCAATGCACTTTTTAATCAAGATTTATTTCGAACATTCAACTTTATCGAGGTTCATCTTATTGTAGTTAATTAATTTGATATGTCGAAAAAAGTTAAGTTGATGCCATATAATACAATGCATGTACACTTGCTGTATCCCCATCTGCAATCTTTCGTGATTTTAATTTGATACATGATTTTGTAAGCATTTTTTTTAAAAAGTATTCGTTTATATTACCATATCAACAACGAGTTTGTTATAACGACTGGTTTAAAACTCTTTAGATAGTGTCATAATCATTACATGTTAAATCATGTAATGATCCCCGTCAGAAGTCACCTGTAAGAATTGTCTTTTATCATTGTTATACATAATATATTGCAAATATCCAAACCTAACAAGACAGCAATGGGAAAATAAACATTTACACACCAGCATCAGTAACCTAACGTCCGTAAAGTAACAAGTTTAATTGAATTATGGGAAATAAGATCGGGGATATTATCTATACTGTAATTTTCACCTGTCATGTAACTAGTCTACATGTTAAAAAAGAGACTTTTGCAAACAGTAGAAAGAAGGTACCTTTATTTTTTTTTATCGCATCTTAATTTAGTATTACTTAAAAGATTTAGCCGTTGTATGACATCGTTTAACTGTTTTATTTTTCGTTTTTTTTAAAGTCGTTGTTCTTTAAGAGTTTGGCGTTTACAGCCGAAGTTTTTAATCGAACCAGGGCCAAAGTATCGGAGAGAGTGACAGAGTCTACTGAAATCCTATCATTGAATTATTTGCTGTGTTACACTTTGGTAAATATTTCATTGAATTTCTTGCGAATTGATAGCTCCAAAACGTTACCGCTATGATGCAAACCCTGGCCTTGAAGTCCAGTCGAATTTCCTGGAAAAAAGGAAAATAGGTCCTGCTTTATATTACCTTAAAAAAAAGATGAAGATGGAGAAAGAGACTATCTGCTGATCATGTAAACGACAAGCACTTGGCGAAGATGACTGAGGGGAAATTGATCAACTTTGCTTGAGTTTCTTGTATGATGACATAATGGCGAAAGCTTACATCTCCTGTTATACAAATTGTTGCCCGTGACAATTAATTGAACACGAGAAATCAAAGAGAAAATATATGTCAATCTGTTCGACGATAGCGCTATATATAATGTCTGCAAAATAGATAATGGTGGGCATTTGTAGGGGCTAATCATTGGTTGATGGATTAGGAAGAGACTGGATAAAGTTCAGGTCTTGTAGAGCTCTTCACGAAGCTTTGATTCTATAGATATACCAACTTATTATTGGGGAGACATGATAGATGAGCCAAAACCAGAGAGACATTCAGACGTATAAGATGACATCTATCTATTGTACTGTTCCCACACAGAAACTGATCTTCGGCTATAATATAGCTATACTTCCTTTGTCTGTCTTTAGCTTCAGACAAACTCACATCTAGACCTGTCTTAGTAATCCTACTTTAAATAAAGTGTCAACGAAGCCACCATCTCAGAAGTTTTAACGAATTAGCTAACATCCTACATAGCCGAGGAGACTTAATAATATCGATTGGTTTGTAACGCGTTCCTCTTCCAGCGTACAACAGAAGATCAGCAATGCAAGGGGATCAAAAAAGCGCAACATTTCTGAAGAAGTCAGATACTTATTTGATGATAAATGTACTTATAATATATCCTCAACGTTATGGTTAATATAAAATTCGAGTAAAATACAAAGAGATTGACATGTACATTATGGCAATTCCAAGAGGCAATCTTGCCTGTATACCTATTGGCGTCTTAATAAACAGTTTGCTTTTTAAATACTGTGGGTCTCTGTGGTAAGCGGAATTAAATTAATTAAGAGTTCCATATCTATTACACAATTTGAAAAAGTTTTTGCACGTTTTATTAACTAATGGCACATATGGGTCGAAATATGGACGGAGCAACGTGTTCTATGAATAATTTATATTGCAGTAACAAAACAGCAACGAGAAAAAAACGCTTTCTAAAATTAATTGCAATGGCTTACCATGGAAACCATCGGTGGCAAAGAGCCAGCCAAGTTTAGCACTAATTAGCTCCAGTATTAAAGAAATGAATAATACCTAACATATTTACTGGAGGGCCGTCAAAGTTGCCTTCTGAACCGCCATTAATTGCCTATCTAATACACAAATAAGCCTGTCTGGAAGGTTAATGGCAGAATAACATCAACGGAATAAAACAGAGGAGTTGCTTAGAAACCTCCGTAAAATATAGAACTGAAGCTCACGGTAGTCTTCTAATCGACATAATGACATAATAGATATGAAAATGTGAAGTAACATCAGAGGCTAAACAAGGAAAACCCACAACAATGCTTATCCATTATCGGACATCTGCAATGAAGGAGGAAATATTAGAATTGAAATGTTGGAGCATGCGTGATAATTTAGTATCTGTGTGCCTACCAGAGGATAGAACGGAAAATACAGAGGAAGTATAGTGAAACAATTTATGAAAGAAACACTTGAAATAAATAAAGAAATAACGTTTGAGAGTGTCCATCGGTACGGAAATGCACGTAGAGGACCTAGGGATATGTTGGCCTAATTCGCCTTCTTTAAGGACCGAGAATGATTTCTGGCAATAAATTGGGGGATACGGTCTTTAAAATCAGTGAACAATTTCCTTTTTTAAAATTGGAAGATACGATCTTTAAAATCAGTGATCAATTTCCTTTTCTTAAATTGGGAAATACGGTCTTTAAAATCAGTGAATAATTTCCTTTTTTTAATTGGGAGATACGGTCTTTAAAATCAGTGATCAATTTCCTTGTTTTTTAATTGGGAGATACGGTCATTAAAATCAGTGAATAATTTACTTTTTTTTAATTGGGAGATACGGTCTTTAAAATCAGTGATCAATTTCCTTTTTTTTAAATTGGGAGATACGGTCTTTAAAATCAGTGATCAATTTTTTTTTAAATTGGGAGATACGGTCTTTACAATCAGTGATCAATTTCCTTGTTTTTAAATTAGGAGATACGATCTTTAAAATCAGTGAATAATTTCCTTTTTTTTAAATTGGGAGATACGGTCTTTAAAATCAGTGATCAATTTCCTGTTTTTAAATTGGGAGATACGGTCTTTAAAATCAGTGAATAATTTACCTT
>JAVFBZ010136942.1:0-22463 GCA_032466195.1 Katharina tunicata
TCACTCAAGTGGAAAATACTTTTCACACGGATGGAAAATAATTACCACCTGTGTGGTAAGTATTTATCATCCGTGTGTAAAATAAAAAAATAAAAAAACACGAATAAATAAAATAAAATGTAAAAAAAAAACAAAAAAACATCCATGTCCTCTATATGCCACCGTACTTCCACGGTTCCGTACGGGGACAATCAGTACAGGCTGGACAGAAATTAAGCCGGTCTGATTCAATGACGTAAAATACATCTAGGTATAGGCCTACAAAAGACAACTGTTTGCATAGCCCTTCGATCATCCTTTAAATCGTTTAATGACGGGTAGGCACTGACTTACAGTGCCAGAACACTTTTTTTCACATTCGTTCTATAAATATAAAGATTTTTAAATATCGTAGGAGAGATACTTCTGGTACTATTTGTAGGCCCTTAATCAGGCTTAATGAAGTATTTAAACGCAGAAAAGTCACAACATACATTGTTAGTTACCGGAGTGTCAAAAGATGACATAAATTTACATTGTAACTTTCGGTTTAAAAAGGGTCGACATTGCAGATGATGAGAAAACTTGCTCGTGAAAAAAATAAATGGGTATATATTTTAGTTTTGTGGTTTTGGTAGTAGGTGTTGCTATTCTCTATTCATGGCGATAACGTCCCAATTTGGATAGCCTTAAAAACACCAAACAATCGATATGACTGCATGGTTCTCAGTAGACCTACGGCTTTTTAGTATACTTTCGCGCAGGCGGGCTGATGGCTTCCGGGGGGGAAATATTGACATTTACCTAGTCGGCAGATTTTAATCATGGAGTATGAATTGGAAGAAGATAAATTGTAAGTATTAACTCACTGAGATATTATCTTTATTTAATTCAGAGAGTGTCGTCATTTATGTGATTATAGGCCGTTGAACAAACATAATATATTACATGGCTATAATAGGCTAGCGTTTATAAAGTGCAGCAGCATTCGTCTCTTTGGCATCACCGTTGATAGCGGTGCGTCAAGCTAGTTTAACTGCATAACGTAATGTACTGAAGAACGATCTGTTGGTAGAGGACGATCCCCATTGTTGGTAGAGCACGGTTGTGTCTCAATAAAGAACAAAACTAGGTCTACATGGGGCAAGACATGATACACACAATGGCAGAACGTTTCGACACTGCTAAGAAAAGCGAGCCTGCATACATGCATGTCGTTCGTCACGTGACTATATGGTCCAGCTGTTACCGAAGCGGTGTTGCATTCCATGTGTCCTCAAGCAACATACAAATTGACATCTAAAACAAGCTTTAACGACATGACTACGGCTAGTACATCATGCATACGTTTATTTTAAATACTGGGCTAATTTCTAGTTCAGCTTCAGTGGATAGCAAGCTTTAAAGGCCTACATGTAGCTGGACGGCTCAGCTGGGGTTGTTTGTTTTTTTCAATCTAGACAAAGTGTGACTGTAGTTATTATATTGACTGAAACAGGCTGTTGTACACCTGTGCATATATTTTATATGTAGATGTTGAGTAAATCATATGACTATCAGTCAGTTCCTACCATGGATCGAGATGAGTATAGACAAAAGCACAAAACTTTTGCAAAATTCCCATGGGAAGATGCTATGTGAGTTGGCTTAATTATGTTGAAGTGCGTGTGTATTTCAAGGGAAAGTTTTTTTTTCCAGCTATTTATCATTCTGTGCACCAGTGTCTTTGTGACAGAGTATGTCCAAGAACATCGCTGATCAGAACTAACATTTTATGTACAATTTAAACAGAATGTTAGGGCAGTTATAATTAAGCCTTACATGTATATCTATTATTCAATGCAGTCTAGTCATCTATATGTGCCATATGTAGGAACATTTTAGTGTCGACCCTAATTACGGTAAATAGTTCATTTTGAAATGGTCCATTGGTCATGACGCATCTGATAATTGATTTAAAGTAATGAATTCACTACCTATATGATGTAGCTAAAATAGCTGAACGCTTCATTCACAAACTTTCCAGGTTTTGAGAAATGTCACAATTTGTTTGCCTAATGGAGTACAAATAGAGCATGTGTGAATTCACTTAAGCTTATATATATATATGGGATTTGGTGTTGTACAGCTTTGATTTGAAAAAAACAAAAAAATGGCAGTCATTATTTATATGTAGCCTGAGGCCAACATGTACATTTAGCTGTGAATTGCTGGTCATATAAACCTCTAGTTCAGTCCATTAAAAGCTGTTCATAAAAACTAGTAACTGAATGTCTGAAATAAAGTCACAAAATTTGAAAAATCCAAGAGTCCAGTTATACAGATTTGTTTGTTTAATTATAATTTAACTGCTTTGATTTTAAGGCTTCATTTTGAGATTTGCTTATGGTTCATTTAGAAAGTGATGATAATAAAAGTAATAATAAATTTTGTATGTGGATAACAACTTTTTCATGTATTTGTTACAATAAAAATGTGTATACAAGTTGTTACCTGTACGGAAGTTAATATTTATATTATTAGATATATACATTTTTAGTTAGAATGAACTCTTGGCATTTTTGCACATGTGGCAATACCACGGCAATTCAGATCTTTATCTTAGCGTATCACAAAATGACACTGCATCATAATAGGGAAATTGAATGTACCTAAAAACCTAACCCAAACAATGATGAATTATTGATCTTGTTTTTTTTTTCCTCAGGGGAATGACAGTTACCTCTGGGAGTGTAACTCTACAGAAGGACCCTCAGAATTTAATTGGTATAAGTATAGGAGGAGGAGCTCCTTTATGCCCTTGTCTATATGTCGTACAAATATTCGATAACACGCCAGCCGCCAAAGAAGGCACCCTTGCTGCTGGGGATGAAATTGTTGGTGTAAGCTCTCAGTCTGTCAAAGGACGAACGAAAGTGGAGGTGGCCAGACTGATTCAATCAATGAAGGTATTGAATTTATTTGTGCAAATTATGCATATATCGGTAAACCGTAATGTTGTACGTAATTATATTAAATTATATTTGTACGTAATTTGTATTTTATTTCACATCATTCAAAATATACTAGCATGTTTAGATGAATGTATTATCAGTCCTAAAACAATGATGGTCATGATAGTGTCTATTTTTGCTTGTCATTTTGTATAATGAAGAGTGAAGTGACGATTAATTACAACAAACTCCATGCAGATCCAAAACAAGGGAAAAGTCTAGATATAGGTACGTACGCCATATTTCTTTTTCATTTTATGTTTGGATTTGAACTATTAAAGTACAATGTAAGTATTAGAATTTGGTTCGGAATTTAAGTTTGAATCATGGCTTTAATAACCTGAGACTTGCTAACATTTTAAAACAAATTTCAATAAATAAATAAATAAATAAAAATCTGATTTATTATCAGTGTTTGTTGTTTTTGCCTTAAGGGTTGGTTATTGTATTAACAATATAACTTTAAATATATGTACATGTACAATCATTTTTTATTTTTTTTTGAGTTTAATAATCCATGGGTTTCAATTCATGTTTAGTGCTAAAGAAAACAAAACACAGATTTGTTGAGACGATGAGTTCTAATACAGCAGATGCCTTGGGATTAAGTAGAGCTATTCTCTGTAACGGTGAGTACTACTATGTACATGGAGAAAAAAATATACAGAATCAATGAATTAACCTTCAGCATTACTTGTCTAGTTTTGTGGTGTTAATTACATGTTAGAAAAAGATTGATTAAATTTAAGCAAAGATCATTTCAAAACACTTACAAACTTTGATACAAGAGGAAGAAAAGTGTTTCAAAATAGCCTAATTTATCTTAACTGATTTAATATTTCTTGTAACACATTCATTTGTGTTGCTAATTAACTCCTTCTACATGTATTGATATGATTTTACAGATGGTTTGGTGAAGAAGTTGGAAGAGTTGGAAAGGACGGCAGGAATGTATTGGGGAATGATCCAACAATCAAAGAAATTACTCAGAGCATTCTTTGATTTATCTCAATCACATAAAGGTGACTGAACAGCATGGCGATGTCAATGTTTGTCTGTGTTAAAACTTAAAGTATTGC
This sequence comes from Katharina tunicata, assembly GCA_032466195.1. Taxonomy (NCBI): domain Eukaryota; kingdom Metazoa; phylum Mollusca; class Polyplacophora; order Chitonida; family Mopaliidae; genus Katharina; species Katharina tunicata. The sequence continues at coordinate 4,052 of JAVFBZ010136942.1, forward strand.
GTAAAACCCCAATCATTCAATCAATCAATGAATAAATCATGTCTGTGTCAAATTATGGTATTGTACTGTTTATGATGTTGAAACCGTGGCAGTTGTTATAGCAACACTTCAAGACATTGTTGTGACTATGATTCTTTTTACAAAGAAATGAAAAAAGATTCCATTCTGCATAAAAAACATTTTTGACATCAACAGAAATGCATAAGCCCTTTATATCTTAAACTTCAGTGGTACAATATTGGATTAAATGTTGTTGTTTTATGCAATATACTTGTATATTGACAAAATCGGATGTGATTCATTGTGACCTGTATAGGTAAATATGTTTTATTCACATTTGCCATGTTTTTTGTTCTTGGCAGCATTTGGTGATGTATTTGCCTCAATAGGAGTGCGGGAGCCACAGCCTGCAGCAAGTGAAGCTTTCAGTCAGTTCGGAGAGGCTCACAGAAATATGGAAAAATTTGCTATTCGCATGCTCAAAACTGTAAAACCTGTAAGAATCACCTCTTTTCAAGTTAATATACATTTCTGTCTATTTTTAGAAACATACAGTATACTTCAATTATATATTTCATATGTATCTTTTAAAAAAATATATCCATAGATAAAGTGAATTGAATTTTTCTGATATCAGCAAAACTTGTCTATTAATGAGAAATTTTACATTATCAGGTTATTTTTAATAATAAATCACATTCTTGTATAGAATTGAAATCGAACTGTCGGTTATTCTATCTTTAAAAATGCATACGAAGAGAATATATCACTGTATTTAAATCATCTTTGTACATATTCATATTTCCTTTGGATCCTTTTTTTTGTTCACAGATGATTAGTGATTTGAATACATTCCTATTAAAAGCTGTTCCGGACACAAGATTAACCATCAAGAAGTACCTTGATGCAAAATTTGAATATTTGGTAAGCTTATAAAGATATTCGAGCCCACATGTTGACCTCAAGGTTACATGTATGTACTGGGTCCAGTTGTTTCGGAATGTGTTCACTCCAAACTGTCCTATTACATCACTTCACAATCTAGTTTCTTTGTGACAGCCTGATTCAACTTTTAGGGAACCCAGCCCTGATAAATGAAAAGATCTAGGGGTACTTTTATAGGGTTTGTTTTCTATTTTTCCCTATCTAAGCAATGGCTTTGTATAAATAACTCATATGGATGAATCACTGTTAACAACATAAACACTTTATAACATGAACATCAATCTAAAAAAAAAGTTTGGGACAGTTTTTGGTTATTGATTTTTGTAATAATACTTCTATTTTTTACAATTTGATATATCAAACGTTATTCCAAATACTTCACTTTAAAGAGAACAATAACTTGTAAAATATTATCCATAACCGAAGTCACAATGTGTAATTCTTAAGCACAGAAGAGTAATCTATTAACATAAATAATTCTGAATTTCGAGTACCTGTTGGAATCAGGCTTTTCTGTTTTAAGATGTACCATCATTGGAAACGTACTATAACAATCTTTATTATGGGTCAACTTGCTTTGATATATTGTCATTTCAACACGTGTACAATGTACAGATTATTCTTTGAATATTTGCTTAAAGCATACATGTGTTTTTTTGTTCCACAATAACATTAAGCAGCTATAATAAAATAGCTATATTCAAAACATCAGAAGTTTATGGTATGGCTATGTTGTTATTTAAACAACCCTATTAGATGTTACCGGTATATAAATGTATTACACGTAACCTAATACATGTATGCTCCAATGTTGTTTGTTGTTTAACCGCAGCACTGGGCTTATTATGTTATGTACATATAGTATCTTTAGACAAAACAGATATATAGAGGATATTATACAATGAAGTGTGAATACCATAAATATTGCTCGAGTGAGTGGTGAAAGTGATAACTCCCGAGACGCGAAGCGTTGAGTGAGTTATCGCTTCCACCATTCACGAGAGCAATATTTATGGTATTCACACTTCACTGTGTAATATTCTTTTTATTATTTATATCGTCGATAAATTCGTAAATCACCATGCATTGTCACATTTTCAATGACCATTTCAAATCAGACGAGTTCAGACTAGCATGACGTTGTTCGGAGCGTGACGTCAAATAGGATCACGTTATTCGAAAGATGACGTTCAATGATGACACACATATGTTGCGTCATGAAATTACATGCATCCATATACAAAGTCACAATGAAAACTAACGCATATGACGTAACAGTAGGCCGGCAGGGTCAAAGTTCAATGTAATAACAAATACTGCAGTGAAATAACACATTTATGAGTGAAGGAAATCCTGATATTTCACCTTTATATAAATAATAAATGTACATATTATAATGAGCTTGGCTGTGCTGTTAAATAACTGCAGTGAAATAGATATGTGAAAGTCAAATTAAAGTTGTTTTGGTTGTTGTAGTCATACTGTCTGAAGGTTAAGGAGATGGATGACGAAGAATACAGTTACGCTGCTCTACAAGAACCTCTGTACAGGGTAGAGACCGGTAATTATGAATATAGGTATGCAACCTTAGCTTCACACAATATTGTTAATTGTTTTGATTTTTGTTTATTTAATTCTGTTACCGTATCGCATATATCTCAATGCTCTCATTATTATTGCACAATCCATTAATGTTCTCATTATTATTGCACGACCCATCAAGTTATTTCTTGGCTTGGAGGAATACATATATAAGTAACATTGCATTATATGTCAGTTATGGTATAAACATTTGTAAACAGTTAGTGCTTATATTGTAATTGATATTATCATTTCTTTAACAGGTTAATTTTGCGCTGTCGGCAAGATGCACGGTCTAGGTTTGCACGAATGAGATCAGATGTATTGGTAAAGATGGAATTGTTGGACCAAAAACATGGTAGTTTTATTTTAGATACAATAATGGCATTATATGAATCACATAAAATTGATTTGTGTTAAAAGGCTTAACCCTTGATGGTGGTTACTCTTGTTCCATCTTTGAAGTGGATATTTGTGGTTTAAATAAGTTGAATATTTCATTTTTTGTTTTAAACAGAAGGGGCCACTTTCACAGAATGTTGTATGACAAAAAAATACTGTTTGATACCATTTTAATACACTATGCAATTTAATACTACCCTAAATGCTCAACAAATTCGAGCCCATTTACCACTTGTAAAACTACATTTTATGCAAAGGTTAAAAAGTGTAGAAACACACTGTTGACATTTTTTAAAGTTCGTACTTTAAGGTACAAGAAAATATAAGTTTTAGTTCCATCCTCACATTTATACCTTCAATAAATGACTTGAAACATGTGTCCATGGAGGTCGAATTTGTTGAGCATTTAGGGTATAGGCAAAAAGATATTGTACAATATTTCATGTGAAAGTGCCCCTTGATCTGAGAGCGATTAAGCTATCTTAATCAGTATTTGGCTAAATAATTGACCAGTATTTTACTTTTAATTTTCATAAATATTATGATAAAATTAATTAAAATATTATTTATTATTTAGTGCAAGCAATGTAAAAAATTAAAATGTTTTGAATACTTTTAATTACGTCTATGAAGGTTCAAGTGAAACTGACCACTGGAAGGTACATTTGGAATAACTATTGGTCTTTCATTAAGGTCAATACAGGTTACCTAGTATTTTGACATTGACATAATTAACTGCTGTTTTTTTGTTCCCAGTTCAGGACATAGTGTTCCAGTTACAGAGATTTGTGTCAGCTATGGCCAAGTATCATAACGACTGCCATGTTGTGATGAAGGACGCAGTAGTATTCCCGATTGAAGTTGATCTGTCCCGGGGGACGTTCACGTATGACACAGGTGAACAGTTCAATGACGGGGAGGATGAGGACGACGATGAGGAGGAGGGGACAGAGGTTAATTCACAAGAGCAACAACAGAGCTTTGGGGACCTTATTAGTACGGACTGAGATCCCGGTTTTATATTGACTCATGGACTTATACAACAGGACTGCTTTGGGAATCTTCTTAGTGTGGTCGGACATTGGAGTGAAAGGATTGTTTTCTTTTATTTTGTAGAGAGGTCAGCTCATAACTATAACAAAAACAACACAGTTTAGGAATCTCATTACTCGGTGAAAGTGTTCAATCATGGTTTTGTTTTGGAATCTGGTCTGTGGGACAGAGATTACAACACAGCCATGATCATCAAATTCTTATTAGCTTTTTCTGTGTCGACTACAGTTTTAATTGTTTTACATAAAATTATTGGTGGTCGATAATGTTTATATTCTGCTATGAAGCATGCTGGAATTGACGTTGAAGCTTTGGTAAACTGATATACTCTTTTGTTATCAGTAGTCTTTGCCACACTTTTATTTTAATCCCATTTGTAGCGAGTTGTTGTGATAGTAGAATACAGCTATGGTGATGCATGGTTCTGTCATAATATAACCTTGTTAAGACTTTCAATTTGCAGCTTATTTTGTTTAAGTTTCTGAGAACTGTACAGTTTTTCCAATACTGTTACATGTTAAACCTGTTCAAATTTGACTTGCACATATAGTAACCTAGGTTTGTTATGCTGTATAATCGTGTACAACAGCCTCATTAACTGTTAAGAGATGTTTCTTCAATGTTCAACACAGCTGGTGTACTTGGATATGAACAATCTCTGGACTTAATTTAGTAACTAGCTCCTCATTGAATGTTGTAGACCTAATCTCTACAAAAGTGGTCTCCCTTTTTAACTGTCCACATGAACAGTTTTCCATAAAACTATGGTAGTCTACTTGGATGCTCCAAGGGAAATTCCCTAGCAGCGAAGTTTTCAGAATTAATTTTCATTGCACGTTATTACGGTAACAAAAAAAATGGACTGGACAGGTCAGTGTCGATTTTTAAAAATGCTCCTTGGAAGTTTGTTACTTTTGCTGTATAATATTATTAATGGCTAAATGTTTTTCTATTACATTCCTTGAATTGCTATCAATAAACAAATGTGCAATATGGATTTTAACTTGTTTGTCCTGTCATATTTTGACTGTTTTTTTTTTTTTAAATCTGTGAGCTACTGTGCCCAGACAAGAGCGTGTTGATATCAACTGTACAACATTTTTATTGAAGTCTTAAGGGAGAGATCTAAAAATCAAATAAGAGTACGACAACGATTCACAGGATACAAAGCTAGTGCCTCTAATACTCGACATGTTTGGAGTAGAGGAATAATATCCTTACATATTTCCACTGAATAGTTGAGGTCCTATCTTTTTTTCTAGCTCCATTCTAGGCATTATTTGGGAATCTTTTGCGAGACTTCACCGCTATGGTATCAACGCGCCATTTAGTTTCTCCCCCCAAAAATGTTGATAAAGTTATCATGCATTTCCCTATGATTAGAAAAATCATTCTTATTCTTTTCCGATTTATATTGCGACCTCAGTGTGGAATCCTGAAAAACATGGGGAAATCAGAGAATTTGGCTTTATGATGGACATTTAGTGCAATGTATGCACACGATAAAGATGCTTAGGACTAGTTTAAGTTGAACATCAAGCCCATTACAAGCTGTTTGTCAAAGGACAAAGACTTACCAAAAGTCAATAAGAGGTATAAAGTTTTCAGTCCATCTTCACGAAGAACAATAAATTCAAACAATGAAGGGAGTTATGCAGTGCCAGCCCAATGGAAATCACCCTTACCACTGGCAATAAATGTGGATGCCAAATATAAACTGGACACAATGGACTTCCCTACTACCAGTCATCAGAAAGTCAATTCACTGCATTCAACTTTCATTAACAGAAAGTCTAATCATCAGATAGATTTTACTTGACATTTTATAAGGTATTACCCAGAGTAGCCACTATCTTTAAATTCTTCACGAATAAGTTGATTAGCCAGCACTCCCCTGTCGTAGACGAAATATTGAGTGATAGATTTGGGTTTTTCACTGATATGATGGCGTGCCAGCCCAATCGGTGATGGAAACCACCGCAAACATATCACAAATATTAATTTAATACAGAAAATATACACTACAACAAATCGGCTTCATGTGTTCCTTAGCTTTGAGAGCACCAGGAGACCGGAGACAACCACCCAGTGGAAATATTGCACCGTCTGTCACAAAAAAAGCGATGGCTGTCATATTGGTGTCCATGGTCCGAGTTGATGGAAGTTTGAAGATAATCAGTTAATTTTTTAAATATGAAATCGAAAATTGTTAAACACTCTATGGCGGCCATATTGGTATGCAGAGTTCAAGTTAGTGTTCACAACCTAAACAGGTCTGAATGTTGTAAAATACGCAGTGGCGGCCATATTGTTGTATGGAGTTAAGCGGTAATCCGATCCAGAGCTACAGGAAGCTAGTTTGAATTGAACTGGTGAAATAATTATCGCGTTCTTGACAAGTGGGTGAATATTGTAAAATATGCAATGGTGGCCTTATTGGTGTGCGATCCCAACCATAATATTCACAGGACGAAGCTCTATTCCAGGGTTAAAGTTAATCTAATAATTTGTGTTGAAGTTATCACATTGACAACAGAATTTCCAATTCCCCTTCCCACTAACATGGCGGGGACAAAAGCCAAATGAATAGCAGGCTGCGTGAAAATGGACAAAGTTTATTAGATACTTAACAAATGATAAATGAACATATCATAAAAGTAAACAGAAATAAAATCTTTCAGGTAATACACAAATTGTTAAGGAGTTAAGTTACTTTTACAGTACATAACAAAATAATAAATATATTTTAAATATAAATAGAAATATGTATATTTGTAAAAATAGCACTAACAGTGTCACCGGGGAATAAAACAATTCATGATAATCTAATTAAAGCAATAACATAAGTACATATAGTGTTTTAAACGTTATTTGGCCAATGCTGAAATGCTCTTTGTACATTAAATAAATTCGTGAAATGGTTAACACGCAGCTGTAATCCATAAATCGCTTAATCATGTATGATTTATTTTCTTGGAACATCCTCAGTACGAGTTTACATTTCATATATCCACAAAAAGATGAATATTTTTGATCAATACCTCAAAGCACAAAACGAATTCCAGCACTTGTTTTATTATAAAGTTTGTTTCGATCAGATTAATGGAATCTCCACATTCTTCATGATTAAGTTTCTTCTTGGTAATGCCATATCCAAATTAGAAAATTTTTCATTTATGGCACATCCAACAACAACATCAAACAAACTCTAGTGTTATCTAATGGCACATCAGTTATCTTATATGGCATGTGATATCCCATGTTGGATGCTTTTACGTCACCTTCCAGAAACTCTTGATAGCACTAAATCTGAATCTGTAATGACATTTTATTGAAGTAGTTCTGTAATTATTGTTGCAACTTTCTTGCCGTTGTCTCCCAAAAGAAATGATGTGTGGTCACCTTGTACAGTATGGATAGATACAGAGCCTTGGCAAATCTGCAAAACGAATTTGTTTATTTTAGTTGGAAATTAGATTAACTTCACTAAAACAAAATCAATACTTTTTCATAATTGAGATAATTTTGAAGACTGAAATGCGCTGAAAGTTTCCAATTGTTTTCTGCAGCTGGAGCTTCTGGAAATTATTTTTATATTTTGATATAAATACATGTGATTCTGGCTTCCGAAGCAGCAGCAGCAATTTTTAACCGATTGTTTCACGCAATGATTCAATTGTACTGCCTATCAGTTATGAAATGTGTAGTACTCTTACAAGTACTCTTTGAAGTGAACATAACCAAATAATTGAATTCTGGTTTCCACTACGTAGGAATGGACTGGCATTGCTACCGTGAGTCTTAAATATATCCTTAACTTTTATTTGGACTTGGGACGTCATCGGTTGGCTGCCATTCTATCAATTCTACGCTTAGGAGACCAAATGTTTCCAGATTACGTCTATTTTTTTAATTTTATTTGTAAAGTTACAATGATAAGTACCTCTTTAAGGCCATAGTCTCCTCCCAGCTTGCCAGCCTCGTTACTAGTTGAGCTAGATTTCACCAGAGTTACATCCCCTTTAAGCGAAGATGAAGGCTTGTACTTGTCAGCTGCCACTAACTTGTTATAGAACGACAACATGGTTGCTTTCAAGTCTTCATGGTCATGGAAGGATCCGTTATCTACAAGTTTCTTGACGGCCAATTGAAGTCGTGAATCTAGGTCAGGCTGTTTAAGCAACTCCTCTGTCAACTGATAGAAAAAATATATTTTGAACCATTTAGGTTAGCTAGAGCTGATCAAGAGAAAAAAATTATATTTATTTTAATGAATATAGCAACCAGAATTCAAAACAGCAGGATGCACCATGTCCATGATAATTTTGTTTTCTTGATCAAGATTTTTTACAATAAGATTATTTTGCTGAAGTAGTAAGTGTCAATCCAACTGGAGATGCAAACATGCCCATGTCTCTGTAACGAGCTAAAATGACACCCCAGACAAAACATGAAGTCCCAAAAAGGGATCTTGTCTAGATATTTACTGGCACCTATTTCTGTTGTCCATCTTAAATCAACATTTATTAATCAAAATTAAGATAACTACATGGTCTGCAAAGATGTATGCATATAATTATAACTCATTATTTCATCTTGCTGTTCAAGCCATTACTGCATAAAAATCGTGAAAATTGGGAAATCGTCCCCCCGTTTGAAGAGGGTGGGAAATCGTCATCCGTTTAAAGAGGGTGGGAAATCGTCCCCCCGTTTAAAGAGGGTGGGAAATCGTCCCCCCGTTTAAAGAGGGTGGGAAATCGTCATCTGTTCAAAGAGGGTGGGAAATCGTCATCCGTTTAAAGAGGGTGGGAAATCGTCATCCGTTTAAAGAGGGTGGGAAATCGTCCCCATTAAAAGAGGGTGGGAAATCGTCCCATGTTAAAAGAGGCTGGGAAATCGTCCCATGTTAAAAGAGGCTGGGAAATTGTCCCCGTGTGTGCAAGATAATGCAGATAACCATGCAGAGTGCTCTTAATTGCAACTGTGTAATAACGTAGGAGTAACAATAACGAATGTGCAAAAAACAGGTGTGCACTGAAATGCAAATAAAATACATGTGACTTAAGTCTAACCTTGTGTTGGCCTGTTACCTTTGGATAGTCAATGTCCAAAAACTGTTGGACAAAAGCACAGAGAGCTTCGGCTTCTGCCTCAGCCTCACTCCTTAACTTGGCACGGTAAGTGCTTGTGTGTGCGCTCACATACTTGTGTGAGCCATCCAACAGAACTAGCTGATCAACTTCATGGCTACCATTGGCCATCAGCTGTAGAGCCATTTCTATGACAACACAGGCCCCAAACGAGTAGCCAGCTAGTCTATATGGACCTTCAGCTTGGATTTGCTTCATTTGCTGAAATGAGAAGAGAAAATCATCACATACCAGTGTCTGCAAAATTAAACAAGGAAATTTTTGATGAAAACTCCTCATATTATTTTGGTTCATCATTTATGGTGCAGAATGTGAACCAAACTCATTAAGACACACTCCCTTGGCTAGAAGTTTCAACAGCTCATGTTCATCTTTTTTTGTTGACAATGAAAAAAATAAAAACAAAACTAAAAAGCGCAATAAAATTCTTTAAAGTGAAGAGGAACATATATAATAACACAACACATCGCTGAGTAGACACCTCATATTAAGAAAAACAGGAGTGAAAGTTATCCGAGGACAAAACAAAAACAAACTGGAAACGCCAAATTTCATAAATGGTGATGATTTGTTTGTTTGATTGGTGTTTAACGTCGTACTGAAAGGTATTTCATTTATATGACGGATTCTCCATTTCTTAATCTGCTCTACTCATTACGGTGGAAAACCGGAAGGAAACCTCGTAAAAAACGCCCCCGCGATTGCCGAAGTCACCTCGTGTGACTCCTCATATACCTCAGGTCCACTGGAAGACTCGAACCTGTGCGGTACATCGAAGTAGGATCTGCAGTCGGACGCGCTAACCACTGAGCCACGGCGCGGGCCCCTAAATGGTGATGAATGTAGTATCAAATTGTCAAAAGTCTAATATAAAAAGTAACCGTGATACAGCCCCAACATGGCATAGACAAAGAATTGAAATGGTTACCTCATTTACAAACTTTTCCATAAAATTGGCACAAAAAGCGTCGGTTTTCAATTCATAGAGAGAAGAATGTTGTGTATGAGTTTCAAACTGATATGTTAACTTGTGACAGAGATGTCTCAGACAAAAAATCCCATCAAATTTGCATAATTTCCTGAAATAATTTCCATGTTGCACAACTACATATGGAGAAGAATGTAATATGCAAGTTTTAAAAGCCTACATTAAGTAGTAAGCAAGATACATCCAAACAAGTTTTGGATGGACGGACACACGGACATAGACAGAAAAAGTAAAATCAATGGCCCCATTTTATAAGAGGTGACAGAAAAATTAAGTAAATTATGCACAATAAAGCCATCTGGCTTGTTTACACTAGGACACTTACATTGATATAGAAAGTGGCCAGGACTTCAATAGATGATAGAGGAGCCTCAGCTGTACATTGTATCCCATATACAGGACAGGGTAAATTAGACGAGAGCCACTCCAACACCTTCGCTACACCTGCAAACAAAAGAAATAAGTACATGTACATTTTCATTGCACCGAGCACAAATTGGGGCGAATTTGGGGGTTAGTACAACCTTTGGGATAAAACAGAAATATTCCCATGTATGTAATCACTTTATTAGGAACAATCCTAAAAATGTCACATTGTGGCGTTGACATTATGTGCACCCTATTTCATAAAATGCATTAGCCGAGATGTTGCTTTATACATTAATTTTAATAATATTGTTATATATTGTTTTATTATATTGGATAATGTTTAATTTATTTGTTTGATTGGTCTTGTTGAACTAAAAGAGTATTTCACTTGTATGAGGACTTTGCATTGGCAGTATATGGTGGAAACCCAGAATAAACCTCGTAAAACCAGACCAAATCTCTGAACTAACAAGATTGTTTAAAAACATGTTGATAGGATGAATTTACCTTCAATTGGATGAATAATAAACATTGGTTTCTGAGAAGTCTGACCAGTATTTAGTTGTACCATGACCTCCTTTGGCATCATTTGTTTCTGGCTCTGTCTTTGCCACACTAAAATGTCTTGGGCTCCATTGCTGGCATCACCAGATCCTTCAGGCTGTCCTGTTTGACCTTGACCTATTTCTCGTAACCTCTTCACACTGAGCTGTCTGATTTCCCTCATTGTAAGGACCAAGTCATGATCTCTCTCTAATGTTTGTTTAACCTCTACCCCCATCAGAGAATCCAGCCCCAGATCAGCCAGACTCGAGTCAGGGTTAAGAGAACTTGGGTCTTTTACACCTTTAAATTTAAACAATACAACAGAAATTAAGACTTAGGCTTAATAAGGACTTGAAACATTACAAACTACATAGGCTTAATTGGGACTTTAAACATTACAAACTAAACATTAATGCTTCTATCAATTAAGTTAACAATTGAAAATAAATGTAATATTACCAAGTATATGGGAGATGGATTCAATAAGATCTGCTTTGCCAGATTTATCTTGGATTGATTTTTGTTTTTCTGCTGCCACAAAGCTGGAGAGGACAGGGTGGGAAAGTTGGAGAAAACTATTGAGGGTAGCGAGACAGGAAGTGATCCTCTGGGGTAGTGTTCCCCCAATTACTGAGTCATTGTCACCCATACTGTCCAGGACAATTCCAACATCACCAATTGCTCCCCACTGGATTGACAAACCTGAAACAGAAAACAAATACAAAATAAAAACAGGTTAAGGATATTACAAGTGATTGGTTTGCCAGCTCAGATTGAGCAGCAATTTGTTGGCCCTCGTCCCTGGACAAACGACCTTGGGTATAGATAATGACACACCCTAGTCAAAAGGAACATTTGTGCAAAAGCATAAGCTGCTTTAGAGTTTTCGTTTTAAAGCTATGGCTTGCACAAGGTATTAGCATTATGGGGTGACATGAAGGTGGTCTTGACTTGCCGGTGTATGGTGGAAAGCCAGGAAGAAACCTCGTAAAAATAGCCCTGATGTCTCCCAGAATATCACGGGAGGGTTTCGAACCTATTCACTGTGTACACTCAACCAGCTCAGCCCCTCCCACTAAAAGTAAAAAAAAAGATAACATGTGAAGTAATCTATCAAGAAATGAGAACTATCAACAAACCTGGGATTCCATCTTGATTTCTCTTCTCGCAAATTCTCTCCATGACAGAATTAGCATAGCCGTAATTGGCCTGTCCAGCATTGCCCCGCCCACAACTGATGGAGGAGAAGACCACAAACCAATCCAAATCTTTCTGGCAAATCCTCCTGGTAACCTGGTCTAAGTTCAAAGTACCGGTCACCTTTGGCTCACAAACTTTTTGAAAATTCTCCACCGTTTGATTCTCCATCAACCCATCTCTTAAAACCTGGAAAAACAACCAAACAAGACTCCTTTATGAAATGCTTTATAAATTGATAAAAGCACTGAAGCTGGTATGGTATACCCATCAGTGAGAAAAGAAATATCCAAAAAAACACAGAAAAATTGCAGAATTTAATTACTTTTGGTGTGTTCAAAGTGTAGCTCCATTTTAACATGGCGGATAGAGGTATATTTTCCTGGTTTAAAGCATACTCACCATAGCTAAGTGGAAGATACCACCGATGGGGCCTAATTTAGCTGCTTCCTGCAATAGATTCTTTGTTCCGTCAATGGTGCAGATATCCTGGGTTGAAACCACTACATTGATTCCGTTCTCCTTCCATTGTCTAACTCTTCTGGACTGATAACCTGTACGAATACCTGACCGTGAAGTCAGTACAATATGGCGTGCTCCTCTGTCCACTAACCACTGGGTCAGCTCCAGTCCAAATCCACCCAGACCCCCTGTTAGGATATAACTCTTGTCTGGAGAACAGTAACTCCTGGAGAGGGCTGAGATTGGCAAGGGCTTGGTTTGCGGGGAATCATCTTGAACCTGGTAAGTAAGGCAAGAGTTTCTTCCATGTATAATGTAAAAAGCAATTAAATATAAACGGCATATATAAATTTGTCCAAAATATGAGGAACCTAAAAATGAGATTTTAAAACCAATTTGTATGCACAAATTTTGTTACATTATTTGTTTTTACCATTTTGTATGCATTAGTGGAGTGTAACACTGTCTTACTATCTCCAATTGATTATAACTGGTTACTAAACAAAATGCAGTTGGTCTGGTGGGATCTTCCTGTGCCCTGGGGCTATAAGGGGCATCATTAAGATGATTTGTCGAGGGGTTCTATTTTCGTAGTATTGTGGTGTCTTGTGTCTTGCCAGTACCGTTGAGGATGGCTTCCTTCGCACATTGGACTGGCACGCCATCATATTAGTGAAATAACCTTAAGTACTGCGTAAAACCCCAATGAAATAAACAAACCAACTAAACAAACATAATATTACCTTAATCAGCACTTTGCCTATGTGTTTACCCTGTGCCATGAACCTAAAGGCAGACTCCAGCTCATTCCTCTCAAAGGTGGTAGTTTTCAATGGTCGGACATGTCCTTTCTCAATGCCTTCAGTGAGTAAACTGGATACAGTCTCCCAATCTTTGTTTCCTTCATCGAACAATGCGTCTAACAGGATACCATGGAAACTCACATTCTTCAAGAAAACAGCCATACCTGAAAATCAAACACTTATGCTATTCATTTGTGGGAGGTGAAAAGCAGCATGACACAGTAGTGACTTACTTGAAAGAAAGGCGAAAAAGTTCATTGATTTGGTGCAGTTATAGGACAGGACAATTGCCATCTCTTTAACTCCCCATGTGACTAAACTAAAACAAAATTAGCATGTACCCGGAATTGGAATAAATGTTGTAAAATCTCTTGTATCACATGGTATGACTTACTGGCCCTATAATAGCATCATGGCATTATAGGTTTCAAACTACTTCATTAAACAGTACAGTAACAGTACTGGCTAAAACATTGATTCAATATAGAAAACATACCAGTATTAAAAGTTGGTAACTAAATTTTGTTAACAAAACAGAATGTCAATTCAATGCAACAAAAAACAATCTACAAGCCACTGAAAATACACACCAAAAACAATTTCAGATTTTTTATTTTATGTTTTTTTTATCCAACCTGCATAATGTTAAAACTCATAACTTACCAAGAGGTGTGTTATTTGACAGATCATACTTTCCGATCTCCAGAAAGCGGCCATGATGAGCAAGGATCCTTAAACTGGCCTGTAGTTTGTCTTCTGCTAATGAATTCAATATCACATCCACACCTGTCAATAAAACATAAGTCAATGGTTGAGATTCATTTGTTTATAACGGAAGGCCTAGACATCTGTATAAAAAAAACCCTTCCATTATTGTTTAAATTATTGTTAAGTTATCGAAAAATGGTAAAAATCTTTTATTTGTTTTGTGTTGTTTATTTCACGACAAAGTGAGATCAATTACAGTTTTAGCTTGTATCATATTAGAAACACGAAGATCTTACTTGGAAATCGTGAACAGAAACAAAAGTATAGAAATGTAAAAATGTCAAACCTTTTCCCTGAGTTGCTTTGAGGATATCATACTGGAATGTCAGGTCTCTGGAGTTACTGAAGTGGTCAGATTTCAACTGTGGATAGAGATTCTGTAAGTAGGACCTTTTCTCCTGGGAGCCCACTGTGGTAAACACCTCACAGCCATGGTTCAAAGCCACGGATATAGCTGCCTGTCCCACACCACCACTGCCCGAGTGGATGAGAACGCGATCTCCTTTCTTTATTCGCCCCCTAACAACCAGAGCGTAGTAAACTGTAGCATAAACCACTGGAATGGATGCAGATTCTTCTAAACTCCATTTGTCAGGGACTGACCAGAGAAATCGCTTATCAACATCAACTGTGGTCGCCAAACCCTGAAGACAAACACAACCAAGTCATTTCACATGTAACGTAAGAAACAATGTGCATAAATCATTGCTCATATCTTATTTTTATCTCATATATTTAGAACTTTATATTTCTCTATTAAACCAACCATACATTACAGCTATACAAATTATAAACAATGAATGGCTGAGGTTTTAACATCAAATTAGTCAATTTAAAACGGAACTCTGGCAGCAGTTTGGGGGCTTGGGTCAAAATGGAGTAAGGGCCTATACCTTTGCTGGTAGAAGTCCCATCACCCGTTTCCCCTCAGGGTCCTGTCCTGAGAATTCCATGCCAAGTATACAGTCCTGGCTAGCCAAGTCACCTGGGATAGCATCAGGGGGGAGTTTACCAGTGGCCAGCATGATGTCACGGAAATTGAGCGAGGCATAGTGGACTGTACAGAGCTTCTTATTGGGGTGGTCAGCTGGTTTATAATGCTTCAAAGGAGATTCTAGCCATGTTAAGCTGGACAAGTCACCCCTTGTTAGAATGTTCACATAGGCATGATCTGTCACTACACTGGACTGCAGAGAAACTGAAACGTAAACCGTAAAGATTTGTATAATTGATTGACATCTTATGCTGTACTTGTGATTATTTCGCTCATAAACAGTGTACCAGTCAAATTAGTGAAGCAATCCACCCTTGATGTAACTGGCAACAAAAAAGTAAATACAAAACAATTACAGTGCTAAAACAAGACAAAACAAATCAGCTTCTTGACTCTCCATAGCCAAGAGAACACTTGGGCAGAAAACAGCTTCCACCCATCCCCTCGCAGACCATAAATACTGAAGAGTTTGTTTGGTGATTAGCATAGATACGATTATACATGTACATTGTACCTAATTATCTTGCGATAAGACAACTCTTGTCATTAAACCACTGCTTCATTGCAGTATAGAAATTCCATCTGGCCAAATAATAATTATAGAATTACAAAAAGACTTACCAAACAAATGTATTTTCAAACTATATTAAAGTAATATAAGTACAGACTGTTTATAAATGCTGTAACTTATGTATTGGCATTTTAATAAAGATTGTATTTTTTTTTTTTTTACAAAAAAAATACAATTTTTTAAATTCAATACAAAAAGCTTGAGGTGTCCTGATTTCGCAAACTAATTCACCATAGAATTCTACTGAAGGTCCTTGAGAAAAAAAGCGTAGCATTTTGTAGTATTGTAATCAATTCTACATTAGGCACTATAACCTTGAAGTGACATGTAATATAGCTTGTTTGCTGTGGTAATTACCTTTGTCAAGGGGCAGGTGTCTGAATGAACCCCAAGAACCACTTTTATAAACATTCATGAAAAGATCTTTGTGAGCTATTTGTTTAAACTCTGCGTTCTCTGGCGTCCATGATGACAGGTTGAGATTCGTTCCATCTATGCTGAAAATACATCTGAAATAAACAAAAAATATTCTGTGGTTTAAAAACAAAATTTTTTTTAGAAATCCAGCTTTATTAACTGAGCTTATTTGAACCTTTTGATATCCAGACATTAATTGCTTATAACCTATAGTAAGTACCTTAATTTGTCCCCTCCAGGTTCTTTCTGTAGACAGTTGACGAATCCAACCACTCCACTGTACTGTTCCTTATCAACTACGAGCCATAGGTTATCTCCCTTTGGTTTGGATTGAAAATCTTGTAACTTTGTCTTTACATCCTCAACCCACTTACACTGAAGGTCACTCACATTGAACAATTCTGTGCCAGTTCCCGAGCTGGCTGCTTTTCTACACAGAAATAATGTTGATAAGAGATCGTCAGACTTTTCTGCAACAACTTCCAAACCTGCTTCAGTAAATAGCTTTCTCCAACCGTCCTTTGTCAAGTATAAACCGAAACATTTTTGAGAATCAAACCCTGCTAGCTCTCTTTGGAAAATATCTAGTGTGATGTAGGCAGCAAAGTTTTCTGTGACCTCTTGAATGAGTATGAATCCATTATCTTTGATCAAGGAGGATAGTTTGTTTAACGCTTTGTCAGGCTGTGCACAGTTATGTAAGGCATTGGCGACCATCACAAGATCCTGTGATCCTAGATTGGTAGGTGGATCCTGACTAGACAAATCCCATTGGACACTTGATATCCCCAGCTTCTCCAGTTCAGTAGCATCCAGCTTCTCCAAGTCATCGTCACAAACCGTAACATCCATCTGTAACAGAGGCTGGGAGTTCAACTGAGAAAGCACCTGTTTGTATAGTACCTGTGTACTGCCTACTTCGAGTAACTTCAGGTTAGTTGAACCACGGTTTTCAAACACCAAATCTATACAAGGCTTTAAGGTGCGTGGCTGCTGAATATTTGACAACAACCTATCGCAGGACAGGTCATTCCCATGATCCTGGAGTGCAGTTTGTACATTGATGGCGATATTTTCTGGCGTTGCACGAGAGAAAATCTCCTGTAAGACATTAAGAAGTCCTGTCCCATCTGTCTTGTCCAGGGTCTGAGGGTAATCTGTACCCTCACCGAGGCCCTTCACAACAGCTTCTATGATTTCCTTGTTCATTAACTTAATGCCGTTAGTTTTAGCTAACAAGTCTTTCAGTCCTCTCTTAGTAAGACCCATACACTGTTTAACGTAGAGGGGTAAATTCTCTGCACAACATGGGGGCACAACCTCTGCATAAGGAACAAATTTAAACTCTTCCAGAGAAGGGCCATCTTGCTGTTGTCTTCTGGGAGCAACTGTGGCATGTAAGCCATGAATCTCCACTCCGCCAGCCATTGTCACATTGTACTTCTCACTCACCAGGGCTTTCACAACTACAAATTAAAGAGTAAATGATTGATTGATTAATGGGTGTTTAACGCTGTGCTCAAGGGTATTTCACTTATATGACGACGATGTATTCCAATAGTAGACAGCAACTTTAACACAACCGTTCAATGTGTAGTCACTTTAGTGTTAATCACTGTAGGAAAGATAATGTCCCCCCAGTGCTAAGTATGACAGCTTGAATATAATATGGAAACATACCGCTCTTAGCCAGGTAGCTTAAAGAATACAAGTTACGGAAGAAAAAATATGTAACTGATTGATTGGTGTTTAAGGGTATTTCACTAACACAAGTATCATGGTGATGTATTTAAACAGCAAGCAATAACAGTAACAGTCATTTTAAAATGTGTACCATTATTGAATGCATATTCAAATGTTGTTGATAGATAATTTATCAGTTGTTATCCCTACAAAATGATTTTCATCAACCGTCTTCTAAATGCGTCTCAAACATGTTTGATATTGAACATTTCAGTCACAGGAAAACACACCTTATAGCAAGGATTCCAATTGTCATTCATTTGAAAAAAATGAATTCTTCAAATTAAAGAGTTTATTTTTAAATGTAATGAAAGTTACAATATATAATTGTTCTAATATTCTATTTATTTATTTATTTGATTGGTGTTAAGTCGTACTCAAGAGTATTTCACCTATATGAACCACTTTGCGTTGCAGGTGTAT
>JAVFBZ010136964.1:0-22462 GCA_032466195.1 Katharina tunicata
CCATGGTCTGGAACGTTGCTTGCACTGCCATTTTGGTAGCTCTACTTTGTATAGTATTGCTTCGGTTGCTCGGAATCCACTTGGTCTACTGTATCTCCGGAGTGGTTGCTCGGTATATCTTGGGCTACTTGGTGTCTAATTGGAAATTTCGGGCAACCAAGACATACCGAAAAATGGTAGCCGAAACTGTGGTAGCCCTGACCAAAAATGCGCTATTATAATGTACGTCTTATCTTATCAGCTTGATATATACAAGAAGGCAACCGAAACTACCACTGGGACCCTCCGAGGGGGTGGGGAGGGTCCCCAGGAGCAGGTGTGCCAGAACCCCCATTGTTTATACTACTATCTTAGACGGATTTAACTTAATCAGTTGTGTCAAATATTGGTAATTAGTGTCAATTCTTATAATCACAATTCCCACAGACTTGCGATTATAAACAAAAATCAGCTTTAGCAGTATATTATAACCTCATGTAACCTTTACTAGGTCGACAAACCCAGCCTTTATGCTCTAGCTTAAGATTTCTTGTTCAAGCGGTATTTAAACTCTCGGCACATAACAAAAACATCTCAAAAATGGATTTTCAACTATTGTATTGTTGACAATTAATTAGTTAGTAAGACCACCACACATAGTTGAACAATACACCTTAAGACGACCCGAAAACAAAGGAACAGAATCATTGTAAGGACAGATTCATCACTATTACTCAATTTATTTATTCGCCATAATACGTTACACTATGTTTATTTGAATAAAGATTGAACATACTTGTCGAGTTCATAGGAACTGCCATGTTTGTTAGGAGTGAAAGGGAATCTATAGAGTGTGTTCATTAGAGGATGTTCATTAGAGGATGTACATTAGAGAGTGTACATTAGAGGGTGTACATTAGAGGGGTGTACATCACAGGGTGTACATTAGAGGGTTACATTATGTATGAATCATGAGCAGTAATAATTTGTTTTACAGAAGATACATTGAGATTACTGAAAACACGTCAGAAATAATAATAAAGAAATTAAATAATCCTTTAGTTTAGATTTAAATAATGATAGGGAATTCAACGATTAGAAATAATCCTGAAGGTTGCCAAGTGGTGTTGTTTCGGCCAGGGTGAGTCAGGAATTAAATCCACTCAATACAGATACATCAAATAAATGACAACGTTAATGGAAAGGTAACTCGACAAAAACGGCGGAAACTTCAGTGATTCGTCAGTAAACAATACGGATACTGGTGAATGTGTTTCATGAAACCCGAATTAGTCGACCAATCAGTATGTCAGGCAGCGTAAATTACATGGCTAGAAACGGATTTCTGTCGTGTCGACAGCGACGAATATATCTTTTTAATACATTGAGAGTAAATTTCTCAACCCGTTTTTCGTTTGTTTTGGGGACGAAACAATATGTGGATACATAGATAAAATTGAGTCTGCTATTCTTTTGTATTTGTTATATCAAACAGCTCAGAGAGATTTATACTACTAACACGTTCTATACGGCCATACTTCATTAATGGTTGTGTGGTGAACATAACCTTAAACCCAACCCTGTTTATTTAACAAAACAAAACGGGTTTTTTTTTTAATGCAACTTATTATAAATTTTTACGTTTATTATAATAAAGTCTAGTTTTCCAACAAGATTATGTGAAAGGTAGTAATATATTTTGCATCTAACACCAAGTAGTCTATATATCCACGTTGGCACGGTTGAAAGAAGATAATCCATATTTAAAATGATCACAAGGAAAAATTAAAGATGATTGATAGTTTTTAAAAAGCTATTTGATAGGATTAAGAACAGATCAATAAGCATTATGTTTAAAAGATTGGCTGGTGCATTTGTGTACTTTGAAAAAATCACTACTGCCAAGAGAAGCCTCTTCGGAGCTTCATCACTCGTACTCGTCGACAAAGCCTGGCTGCAATAGCACTTAGGAGGCTTAGCTACCAGATCTTCGAAATGGATTAAAATTTCCGCGAGTGTGAAATATTGACAAGGGTTTGGTGTATCTATCAAGATAATAGCATGATATATGGAATATCATGACACATATTGATTGATACATCAACATTGGATTACTCAGAGACAATAATACACTTCATTGGAATCATATTACCATGTTTGTTTTATTGGGGTTTAACGCTGTACTTAAAGTTATTTTACTCATACGAAGAAAATGACGCTGGCAACACAGATTTGTTTGTTTGTTTGATTGGTGTTTAATGTCGTACTCAAGAGTATTTCACCTATATGACGACTAATTATTATTTATAAATTTGCGTTACCGGTGTGTGGTGGAACTGGCAACACAGAAGACAACCCAATACATTTGTAGGAAGAAAAACAGGACGCCACTTCAAATGGGTATCTCGGCGACCCTTAGCCCAGAGAGCACCTGGGCAAAGGAAGCTTTTGGAAACAGGACGTAATTTATTGGAGCAAAACTTCTCGAATTAAAGAAAATAAGTTAATTTTTGGTTAGTAATATTAATAAATAGCTGAGGTGAATTGTATTATAGTTAAAAACCATTTGAAGCGCATAAAATGAGGACAATTACATTTAATGTTGCCTGATAAAATCTCCTTTACTTAATATTACACCGTCATGTATTTATCGAGAATAGGTTGATTTAAAATATATAATTGTCTTCAACTAGATTCACGGCATCTGGGTAAATATTGGTGATGCAATTCTTCATATATAAAGTCAGGCAAAGAGCAAGTTAACAGTTTAGAGTACAAATAATTACATGTAGCAACGTGACAGTTTATAGTAGAAGAAGTTCAGTTTCCTAACAGTCGATCGCAGTGTCGGTTAGCTGGTTACTAATGACAGGTGATTTATTAACACACTGATAGTGTTAGAAAATAATGAACTGTATAAACACATCGGAAGAGATTCTACCTCCAGGAAATAGTTTGCACGATTCCTGAGCGTGTCCGTTGCTCACGATCTCATGCAGTATTCATAATGTGTATATGGCTTTGTATTTAGATTCTAAAAAATATGGATTATATTTTGCTTCCATGGTTGAATAATTGGTCGGGATTTGGAGGAACTGTCAGGATAGCAATGTGATGCGCAGAATATCATCAGAAAATGTATTGCATAAAAGGATTTATTTTTGCAGGGTACGCCTACCAAAGATTATTTCAATTGCGTGGTGCAGACTTATGGAAATCTGTAATCAACAGAAAGGACGCCAAAAGATATGTCAATAAATAAATGATTGATTGGATTGGATTGGTGTTTAAGTCGTCCCCAAGGGCTATTCGCTATTATGACAATGATGTTTTCCATCAGCTAGCATTGACAGTAACACGGCCTAACAACGTGAAGTAAATTTAACTATTTCCTTTCCTTCACCCAGTGCAATTAAAGTATGCCACTTAGAATGTCAGCTCTAAAAATACTGTCTTAGTCAGAGGGTCACCACTCAAATAAAATAATATTAAGGCTGTTTACATTTTGTTAAAAATTATATCGATTTTAAAACAACTATGTTGAAGCCAAATTTTGTCTAGGAATACCATCGTTTCCCTTTTCTACAAAAAGATGGAATCGCATGATCAAATCTTCACAGTTTCGCATGGTTTCATATGCTGAGTTCCAGACTTCTTTCAGAATCTTCTAAGTGTAACATTATCAATCTATGGAAATCAACGACCTAATTATCTGAATGGTCAACGTGATTAAGTGTATCAATAAAACCAGAAGCCCATTAACTAGAAGTATGCGACTCCCATGTAGACGAGCTAACCGGCACTGTATACCGAGCTCTGTGTTACAACGCATAATGTGACGTAGCACACAAGAAAATTCAGAGAGCGCAACTTTTAAAATGATGCACGATGGGAGATGATTAGTTTTGAGGGCCGACGACTCTCAAAAGCTGAACTGTAAAACTCCTCTAGAATCAAGCTATTATAATTTGCATTTATTTGTCAACTTACTCTTTAAAAATATATATATTTTTGTAGAATAGATATTATTCGAATGTATGTATATTTCTGATAAAAACAAATAGAATAATGCGATAAGTGGAGTGAAAATAATTTTTTCATCGCACTTCTTTGGCAAATTTTGGTTTTGATTTCCCCAAGCATGTACATTTTCACATAACTTTCGAGTCTCAAATAATTCCCAGAATTCCTCGCAACTAAAAAGATAAGGGGCTGAAATGTGACGTCACTGTTTCTTGTTGTTCTACAATGCCGTGGACATTACTATATGGGAGTTATTCTAGTTAATAGGCTTCTGCTAAAACGAATACACACAAATTATTTGAATATATCAACATAGGATGGGATGGTCATTAACATCGTTACGTCCAAAGGTAGTATCAGGGGAGACAATTTGATCAAGAGAAGGACACAAACTTCAAGGATATGCAGATATATTATTTGGGTATTCGAAACAACGTCACTATTTGGGACCTTAAATATCTCACAATAGCATAAGGCAAATGCCAAGGTAACAGTACAATGTCATTTACTCAATTTTGGGAAAAGCACGTAGAGCCAGTTAATTGACAGTGCACGATATAGACTTGTTAGTTTTCCCAGCTGCCTTCACACGTAGTCAGTGTTTTTATCGCACGTATATACACAGTAGTGTCAATTAAACTATTAGTTGATTTCCCCCACGTAAATATGTTAATATAACCTGCCTGCACTTGCACAAAATTAGGTGAGTTCGCTTGGGTACAATAATTGGCAATTATCACGATTATTTATGACGAATATAAGTTCTGTAGCATATTTGCAGTTGTGTTATGTGACCTCGTACTTCAATACTCTGATATCCGACTTTCGCGGATATAATGGTCTTATATTATGGCATTTTAATTTAAAGTTAAATTCAAAAAGGAAAAGATAAAAATCATGTACACACTTGTTATTAGCCATGAGCTACTAAAAAGTCCAAGAATCTTGTAGCGGCAGCTTAAAGTCTACTCACTGTAAAACGGAATTTTATGGAACTACACTTAAATCAAATAAATCGACTTAAAGAAAACAGAGACAAATCAAATGACTCTAAAAATTATAGGTGATGCTTTTTATTTTGCTAGTCTCTAGTAACCAATAATACAAAACAAACTATTGTACTATAAACAATATACAATATAGTTTATACCGTAGTAATCAAAGTAAAACGTCTTGCTGCGGTCAGGACCCCAAAGTAGAGAGACTATTGTGGGTGGTGGTGTAGGAGCCTCCTGAGCCCTGGTGCTCTCACCCCAAGATAGTTTCACCAAAGGTTAATGTCAGCACTCTTCATCTATATTTAGTGTTTTTAAAAGACGAATAAACCATACACGGATAAATTAGCAGAGCAAGTATTAACTGATTTCCCATGAGTAAATATAGCAATTATATTACAATCCACACCCAACGTGTGTAATATAGAAATCCAACCTATTGGTTGATTTGAACCAAAAGCATTATGTAAGCGAATGGTCAATTGCTCATTTTCCCACCACAATTGTACAAAAGTACTAAACGGTAAGCCAAAAGCACCTTGTTACAAATTGGTGTTAATACATACTCGTGTAGTCTTACACCAAGGACAGTTTTGTATTTGTGGGGCATAGTCGCGTGGATGCTTTTTATGAAAAAATGTGCTATACATAAAATTGACTGATTGATTGGTTGTTGTTTAACGTTTCTGTCGTTACATTTTAGTCCGTTGAAGAAGATGTATTTTAACATCGAAAAGTGAGAGTAACACAACTAAAAAACCTAGAGTGTTTTCCTCTCCTGGAAAAAAGATTTTCATCTTGTGCCAAAGCGAAAGGTCGTGAATTTCCTGGGATTTATACAGTTTTTTGGCTAATTACATTTAGCTTGGAATTATGTTCCTGCAGATCAAACATTAAATAAATAATTAATGAATTAAATAACGTTCTGACAGTATAAATGCTAGCACGAAACTTATTGCCCTTAGCCAGAGTGCGTGGGTGTTGTGAAATTGTGCACACGTCTTTTAGCCCTAGAAATAAATATTCGCCCGTTTATCAACCAGCTAGTCACTTGGTGAATCTGCAAACTGTAAAACGACTTAATTTTGAAGAATTAACACAAGAAATGTATATATTGTTATTATAACGTTACTATTAACAAAAATTGTATGACCAAGCTCACGGTACCATTTTCAAGACTACAGCATTAGGTGCATGCTTAAGGCTAACCTCACTCAAGCTTTACTCTGATCTGGAAAAAAACTGTTAAGATTTTTGCTCCTCGAGAAAAACGAAAACAAAACTGGAATGTCTTCTTAATTATATTAGAGCATACATAAACCAATTATTTACCGCCGACTTGAGAACGGACGAAATTTCTGACCAGTCTGAAGCTTCTACCCGACCATTCTGTACAAGCGATTTTTTTCTCCCTTCAAAAAATGATTTTTGTTTGTTTGTTTGATTGGTTTTAACGACCTACTCAATAGTATTTCACCCCTTTGACAACTTTGTGTTGCCGATGTATGGTGGAAAACCGGGAAGAAACCTTGTAAAAACGACCCCGTGAACTTGGCAGCCACTGAAAAACTTCCCTTAAATTCCTAAAGTCCATAGAGAGGGTTAAACCTATTCCGGGTACAGTGAAGGGGGTTCCGTTTGTTTGCTTGTTTGATTAGTGTTTAACGTCGTACTCAAGAGTATTTCACCTATATGACGACTTACTAATCTTAATAATTTGCGTTGCGGAATATGGTGGAAAACCGGGAAGAAAACTCGTAAAAACCACCCCGCGAACTCCGCAGCCACCGGAAAACTTGCCTTATATACCTAAGGTCCACAGGGGGAATCGAACCTATTCATTTGGGTAGGCCTACAGTGAAGGGGGCTCCGTTGTCCAACGGCCAATCACGGAGCCACGGCACGACCGGCCCTTTAGAAAAGAAACAAAACGACTAAATAGGCACACCTGAGTATAGAATTACACAACAAGAGGGTGGGAAAACAACATGTCTAATCAAGATAACAAATCACCTCAACGTAAATACTTGATGAAAAAATGTGATGCTTCTTATTTGGATTTTCTCATAAAAGCAAAAACGAAAATAATCTAATGCTAATGCACTATAGATGACTTCACTTGGTCCCTTAGCTTTATTAAATGTGTTGACCAAACTGTTGGTACTAAAGTGTCATCATAAGGTCAACCGAAATGGTCACAGATTTGTTTGTTTGATTGGTGTTTAACGTCGTACTCACCTATATGACGACTTATTATTAATTATTAATTTGAATTGGAAAACCGGGAAGAACCTCGTAAAACCCACCCTGCGAACTCCGCAGCCACCGGGAAACTTCCCTTTTATACATAAGGTCCACAGCGGGAATCGAACCTAACTAATAAGAAAATGGCCTCATAATGTCCCTCAGCTCACTGGGTACTAAACCAAAGTGATTCCTACGACCGTCAGGTGGATAAGCAAATGTTGGAACATATTGAAAATTGTCAAAATAACTTTTGATTGAGCAAGGTTATTTGGACTCCCGCAATGCGTTTTGCAGGAGCTTTTAAACCTGAGGAGAATTCCTTTTCAAAAACTGAAAAAGTCCACGTCAAGACTAGATTTCATATTCACATTGTAACATTGTTTGTTTGATTTGTGGTTTTACTGCGTACTTAAGGTTGATTCACTTACATAACCGCGTGCCAGGCCAATAGGTGAAGGAAACCACCAAAAACGATGCTGGCAACAGAGAAGACGTCACAATACAAACCCAACAGGACACGATAAACAGGGCATCACAACAAATCGGCGTCCTGATACTCCTTAGCTGGGAGAACGCCATGGCACCTGGAGGCTCCCAACCAGCCACCCGCGCTAACATTGTAATGTGTGTGTTGAAAAACATTTCGGCTTTATTATGTCATCGTCAGTTTACACATATATCATGTATTTTTTACGTTCTACTGATAATTGCATAATTAAGCCAACACAGATTTACTTACCCAACACGTCTTCCTTGTTCTGATCTTTTCTTATTCTATAAACAAATCTATACGAAATTCCATACATCGGAGTATAAACTGGTGCCGGGCATGTAATATGTGATACGGGGTGATCATTAGCAAAAATGAAAATAAAACACCAAAATTAAAACAAACTACTTTTGAACTTGAAAATATGGCAACAGTATTACACGGTCAGTGTTATAAGATTATGTCATAGATTTACGACAATTTGATCAAGTAGTTTGAATGGGGTACCGGTAGAAATTAATTGTCTGCCATATGGCGCGATAGTGAAATGTGACACACATTCTTTCATGCCCATTTCTACTGTCAATACGTTCAAGTAATTGCTTTTCACGTACACCTATAAACAGTATCACGGTACTGTTAAAGCAACTAACAGCGGCAAATATATCTTACTTCACTACAGTGACACATAGCGGACTAGTTCTGCAGGTACCCCATAGACGACGAAATGTTGTACGGTCAAAACATGATCGTATATGAGTCACAATCAAGTCAAATTATCTAAAATATAGATCACATAACAATGATGTTAAAGTATTTACCAGTACCAATTCACAAAATCCTCGATTCGTCCAGATATTCCAAGAAATTGCACTACAATCTTAGTTGTCTTACCAACGTAATACGGTATGAAAATCTCGAGCAAGTAACATAATCTCTGCTTCTGGAAAACCAATTATATATGAAGTCCGTGGATCTCATATTTCCTGACATCCGATAGAATCTGCCGAATGCATAGTCAATTATTCACTAGTAGGATTAGAAATCCACCAAGCTTAAAAGCATCTAAACTAACAGCCAACCGTGTTTCGACAGAGGTTCGACCGCCAATGTTATACTAACGGTCATGTTCGTTTTTTCACACTTAACATTCTTTCACAAAGTTTATCTATTGAACAGAATTTTTGGTCATCTAATTTATAACACTTTTGCTTTTCTTACATAATTGATTCTTGTGAGATGGCCAGAATTTCTTATTTACTTTACATGTATGTTAGGTTACAAGAAATTTAGAGGAACCATATGATATAACCATAAGACAGAGTGTGAAATTTATAGTGCGCCACCCGAGAATTTCAGGATTCTGATAACCATAAAATATTTTACTTCTTTGCTTGATTGGGGATTGACGCCGTACGTGTTTTTTTTACTCCTACATGTATGACAGTGTGCCATCGCAATGAGCGAAGGAACTACCCTAAATGAAACTCGCAACAAAGACAAGACAGGACATTTTGACACCGTAAAGCAAATCAGGTTCCCAATGCCTCTTAGCTCAGAGAACATCAGAGCGAAGTATACTGCCGCCCAGCCACACGCATCGTTAGCTCGAGGAATACCAATATTAAAGGAACTTTCCTCATAGCTCAAAAGGTGGAATCTGCAATGATATTCTGTCGAATCACAGTGCGCGTCCTACGAAGACCAACTGTAGCACCGTGATCAATCAATAACTTTCAATCGATCTTCTATAACTTGATATATTAATACATCTTCCGGATACGCATTCACTAATTCATGGCGAAAATATCGTAATTCAGTTCTGTTCAAGTTTTATTCATTATAAAAGTGTCTTAACTTCCATGGCAACGAGTCTTAAACCTGTTGAAGAAATTCTGCTATCTACATTAACCTTAACGGTCCTATTCGTTCTTCTATCATTCTTTTCAAGAGGAAATTTGCTCAAGAAATCAAATAAGGATTTTGTGTTTTTTACAAATGCCACCAGGCAAGTTATATCGATTATACTTCAGCTCTTTGAACACGGCAATCACTGCATAGTTAGCATAGCACAATATTCTAACCCTCTGTAAGTAACATTCAGTGTACCAAAACGATTGAAAACGTGGACATTTTACAGGACACCGTAAAACAAATAACCTCCCTGGTGCCTTTTAGCTCAGAGAGCACCAGGTGGCAGAATGTTCTCTCTCCCGCTCCTGAAACCACATAGAGGCTACGTTCAGAAAGCAAAGACTGTTTCTTTATGGGTATTCCGTATCATTCCCCTGTTCATTAGAAATCGTCAGCGAGTCTAACCTGTCATCAACCATGTCTTGGAACTAAATTTAATCCAAGTTTATTTCAACATAAATATTCCGTTGAGAAAAAAATCCATTATGAATGGCTTTGTTGCCATGGCATCGTTTTGGGTTCAATTATGAACCACATAATGTGCGTGTATGCTGTAATGCGTGAGACGATAATGTACACAAATATTTTCGTTGATTGTCAGAGGTCAAAGGCGTTTAGAGGGTCTTGATTTGACTACCTGTTTAAAACCAGTCTATTGGGCATAGTTGCGTGACAAAGACCTATTCCATAACTTTGGAACCTCGGTACCAAAAAAAAACATCTATGACATATATCGTTCTTAAGCCAAGAGGAGCGCCACGACATCAAAGAACTTCCGCTAAACACCTGTTCGACTTTCTAACGTCGTAATCTTTCTCTAAAGCAAGCACCGACGCAGGGATACCGGGAAATATATCCATACTGTATTGACGTCCAGAATCGCTCTGTTTTCACGTGTGCACTTTATTTTATGTAAATATATGTATTAGAACAAAAACACTAAAATAAGCTGCGATGTACAAAGAGATATTATTACGACAGGAAAAAAATTCAAAAAATGTAAATATCAGCATCCAAAAAGCCTTGTTGGTCAAGCACCCATTTACAATGACGTTCAATTTTTGAAGAATACAATTATCATTTATCACAAATCTAGCGTATACATGTATTAAATTATAAATCCTTCCTTGGGAATGAACCCATGTCAGTAGTACATCGTATATGCTTAATAATGAAGGGGACATTTGACCCGATGTGTAGAAAGATCACATGATATTTATACTGCGTTATGGTTTAACGTTATTGTATTGCCTTCGAGCCATATCATTTCTCTGTCACAGAATGTCGTATTGTGTGAATGTAGTGAGACGATGTATGGAAGCTGAGAGTACCTGGTTCACAATTAATGTGTAGCTGAATGAAGCGCGTGGGCGACGAATTCCTTGTGTATTCAACGTCAAAGGGAATTATAAGACCTTTCCTTCCAATTGATATACCTACACTATTATATTAGATTGTAAGTGAGTTGTGTGCGCGGTCTGGAGCTAGACATTAACAGTTATCCATAACAAACGAACTAAGATGAATAAAACATGAAATCTAAATAAAAGGCGTCTGATTAGATAAAGGTGTACGCATGCGTAAAGTTCAGTCTAACCGGATATTATTACCCACTAATGAGATATATGCCACATTGTGTTGCATTTCAACTTGCATTAAGTTAATCAATGGAACGAACACAGCATATTAATGGCTACCACACGCATTGAATCATGGGTAATACCCGGTTTCCACGTGCAATACCGTCTTGGGAGGCCCATGTCCATATTTGAACTGCCCTAACTTGCTTGTCGTGAGTGTTTCAGCATCTCATCAGACATTCTTAGAGTTAAAAGGAATGATAAACGCTGGATGGTCGTGTACAGCAATGGGCCGGCGAATTGTTGTGCATCGCTCTGTGGCCACTAGACTTCGACGAAAGCAACATAGGACCAATGGTGTGAAGAATCGCCCTCGATGTGGCGGAGCAAAAGCGACATCTCAACGAGAAACATCGGTCTTTCTATATATTATTGTGAGCAATACACCGTTGCCAAATAGCATAGTACTGAGCCGGAAGTGGAATTTGGGCAGGTCAGTGTGTACAAGAACGCCTTAAAACCGCTGGATATCGCAACAATTAAACGTCCAATACTCGCCCAGGCCTTGCGTCAGTATTACAATTTGGGCAACAGGGTGCAGATTAATTTCACAGATGAGTAGTATTTTGATTCATGTTACCGATGGGATATCAAGACTTTGGCGAACACGTTATACGTGGTACACACCAAATAACATCTGTGAGAACAGCACATTCATTTGAGGCTCAGTCATGGAGTGGGATGTGGGAAGCACTGACTTGACTCCGGTGGGACTAATATGGGACATTTTGGATAAGGAAATCAGGCTGCGAGACACTTTTGACCAAACTTTGCAATGTCATTAATCAATGTCATTTTGTACTTGACATATCAACACTACAATGTGATCACCAAAAACCGACATTTAGGCTTTATATATTGACCTCGTTACCTCCATAGTTTTCCGATGGTGGAAAACTGTTTTCACGTGGGTTTTTTTTTTCTAGTTTTCACAACCGCAACTTCCTTTATTAAGAAGCATCATTGACGATCACGGTGTTTGCGCATTGGAACCTGCACTTACCAAGGCTGATATCTAAACACAATTTGCACATAACCTTTCTCTACAACGGAATTTAAAATGTTAATTGTTTTGTTGTTTTTTTATTTGAGTAGAGCTTAAATTTGTTCCGTGTCAATTGATTATCGTCTAAAACGTGTGTCTTATGTGTGTGAAAGTATATGCCCTATAGCCTGGATAGTGCAACATTAAGTGGACCACTTTTTATGCAATGTACCTTAACAATTTACAGTTATTGAGTAAATTCCAAAAAGGATAGCCACAAAAACGTTTTTCTCTTTGTGAATTGGCTGCCGATTGAGACTGATTTTAGTCAATTTTCCATGAATAATATTTGTATGAAAACAGCATATAATGTGTCATGGAAGTCCACCATAAAACAAACTGTTTTGGCAAATTTGGCCACTTTACAAATCATTTGTAGAAACCTTAGGATAGATTGTTTAAACTGCTTCAATTGGTTTCGAAAAAGGATCTTTTTGAGAAGAACACAGTTCATTTTAGAGGGTTTTGATATTTTAATATTGAAGGTATGCATACACGTGTGCGTGAGAGGCTTAAAATAGTTTCCTTTCGTAGCAAGGCTGAGTAAGAGATCATGATTCTGTAGAAACAGTACTATTTATTAGTAGACTTATAAAATATCGTGTTAATATGTGACCTGATAAGGTCTGTTTCAATGTTTCTATTACGCTTGGTCGGATTGATGTCACTAGTAACAACATTCCTTCTCAACAGACATATAAAATCTTAATTGTTTTATTGAAGAAATAAATATCCCAAGACTCCGGCGCTACCTTCTCCTTGGAAATGTTTAAATTCGGGCATCGTGGCTTTAAACAGGACCTCCACAGACAGCTCGGGCTGACAGGACTGCCCACTTGGATACAGTGCCCCCTTGAATGTGAAAAGAATCTCGGAACCTATACCGGATACAGTGAAGGGGGCTCCCGAAGTATAATAAACATGGTGGAAAGAATAATGTATTAATAGTTGACCAAAAGCGTTCATCTTCTAACAAATTGGGTCTTAAAAGATTAATACTTACGGACACAGAGTTTTTTTTCTTTTGCGGTTTCCGGGAACCATTACTATAATAAAGATACATGCCGTAATTTTGAAATAACAATACGTAATAAGAACAAAGAAAAATGAAAAACAATTTTGCAACTGAAAAATTCATTTGATAATTGTAACAACCTTTGAACCTAATATTGCAATAAATAAACATGACAACTTGTGTTTGTCTAACAGACTTCTCGTGTTAGCAGCACCTGGGACCTGCTATTTTAAGCTGTCAGCCCAGAGCTGTAACCCAGTATGAAATGAATACACGTGATGAATGGTCACCGTGCCCCTTAACTGTACCTTCATCAGACTCACTTCCGGTGTCCATCTATTCATCCAGGTATGTATAATAAGTCAATATAACCACATCTCTAATAGAACACCCATTTAAGGCTTCCATACTACGGATCTGCCCTTTGGCTATTTTCCATCAGGACTGTTCGAGCACTATTTATGCAAGACGCCTTGATTACATCTCTTACATAACTGAATGAAAGCCAACTTAAACATTTCACTGGCGGGTTTCTACAACATTGCTTTCGGGTTATTTCCAGCCTGTAGTGCTAGAACTATTGACAACATCGCACGGAAAAAATGGGACCAGTAATGCGAATTGACGACTGGAAGGGTGTTAAACATGGCGGAAACTATCCACATGTATGTGTATCAGCAGACTTCGGTCCAAAAGAGTAATACATTAAGCAGTATTTCACACTTCTTAAATACCGTCGAAACCATAGACATAGATCATTTATGAGGTGTATGACGTTACTTGTAGATAGCAATACGCCAAAAATAAATAAGAATGACAATTAACTTTTGCATTTGCTTTTTAACACTAACAACACTTAAATTGATTACAGGAAGAGGTGATTAATAAATTAATTTAATAATTAGTTTAATAACCAATTCTTTGCAAAAGATTTCCCTCATGTTAACGCCCGAGACAGGCTACTTCAAGTAATGAAAAGGTAACATTAAGTTACATAAGAACACGTTATGTTGAAGGTTGATTCGCCCATTGACCGAGGCAACACAGAGCTAACCTCCTGTCATCTATGCATCTTTGTCTCACAAGG
Organism: Katharina tunicata; assembly: GCA_032466195.1. Classification (NCBI taxonomy): domain Eukaryota; kingdom Metazoa; phylum Mollusca; class Polyplacophora; order Chitonida; family Mopaliidae; genus Katharina; species Katharina tunicata. The sequence goes on from JAVFBZ010136964.1 coordinate 14,436, forward strand.
CGGTTTGGTAAAATCTCCAATGCCATTGTGCTAATAGCGGAGTCATTCAATGGCTTTGGTATTCTTTCAGAGGATCTTCACACATTTACGATTGTATTGTGTCCTGAGTGGGCGATCTTCTGGCAACACCCAGTAATGCTAGTAGTAATGGGTAGGGGTGTTACAATACATCGGGCTATTAATTGATAAAATTCCTAACTTTTATTGATTTTCAACGTAAATGTTCATTGTTTTTGTTACGTTCGCAGCTTATTAATGCCGTTTGAAGGATTTATCGATTTATTGCAATAGTTGTTGCTGCAATAGTCAACTGTCGGTAGTTGTTTTGTTTATGTAATGTACTGTATCCGCAAAACACAGCGCTGGTGAATGAATTGCCTAAATTTTCCTGATTAAAAATTAAACAGAGAAAACAAGGTTGTCACAGGGCCGATTCAGTTTGAAGTCTGCAAAAGACAGAAAAAAGAAAAAACAGTTAAAATCGTGAAGCAGCACCACGTAATCAGCTATAAACTTACTCGCTATAAACAGAACAATGGTATAACTCTGTCTAGGTGAACAGAGTCAATACATTTAATAGAGTCAAAGACTCGACGGTAAGGGAGACTGATTTGATTCTCTATTTAAGAATGACATTGATTACTGCTAACGGGCTTCCTTTATTTGCACATGGGGCCGGTTGTTTCCAGCGTTATTGAATTTTGACCCCACAATATGTTGTCGGTCTACGGGATATACCAATCAGTAATTCCAGTTTCGAGTAATATAGTACAAATTCTGAACAGGGAAGTCCTATTGGTGAAGCTTATAAATTTCCGCTTTGTTGTGTCATTGTCAGTGCAGGGCATATACCTATGTACATGTTCCTACTATTCAATTTCAAATGGGTAATCCGAAATAAATTTATCATCATGAAGTGGTTTCCCTTTTACTCATGGGATCTAGTGGTGGGAAATGGTCATCGCGTAAAGAGTGGGGATCGGGGTTTTGTTGCCCTCAGGATGGGGCAGCCCTATAGTGACAAAGTCCTTCTACCATTCAATTATTGTACCGTAGATCTTTGAGCATATCTCAACTGTTATTGCACTGGACATAGACTGGTGTCATCTAATTTTGAGTTTCTCATTCGCGATCTGTATATGTATACCATAACGCGCCTTGATCACACCTGGGAAGTTATTTTACTAGAAGGAGATTCCCTTTAATGTTATTAATTTATCATTTGCGCTCTGCTTATTGTCTATCTGGACTGATCAAGCACCATCTATACATATATGCTTTGGTCACATCTCGAACCCGGCCGAAGGAAAACTTGCTGATCGCATCAGGCACACACACCGTGTCGGCTAACTCATACACAGCATCGAAAGGATGTGTAACATGGTGGAAAATATCAATGTATCAACTGACTGTAACCATTAGGGCCTTGGGCTAAAATCCTGTCTACTTGAGTAACTAAATTCTCCTTCAAATATGTTAGCGTAATCGCCATACACTAAATCCTCAACAAATTCGACCCTTTTGTCCATTACCCAACTACATAAGCATATTATGCAAAAGGCTAAAAAGTGTGGAATCATAATCTTGAAATATTTACGAAATTCTTACTTTAAACTACCAACTTGTGCCCCTGAGGTCAAATTTGTTTGGATTTAAGTGAAGCCATTTAATAGAAAAATATAAAAACGAAAATCACTATAAATTATCTTAGAGAAACAACTAAATTCAAACCTTTTGAACTCTCCGCAGTGAGATTTTGGTTCCCTGTCCGAAAGGTGCCTTCTTTTGCGTATATCCAGGCAACAAGTTATTCGTTAAACAGTTGGTCTAACATGATGTCAATTCAGATTTTACCAAGACAAAATATCCTCTCCTGTCTTCCCGCCATAACTGTTATCTTTTTATATTTATTTTTTGTTATTCCAGTTACAAAATTAAATGCCAAAAGGCCAATCAATGAATCAAATCAAGTGCATTGTTTGGTTTCCCAGCTCAGCTCAACTCCAACATTTATCTTTCCCACCAATAATTCCAAGATTGTTAGTTTTGTTGATTTGGGATTTACGGTTTATGGTTTGTTTGTTTGATTGGTGTTTTACGCCGTTATCAAGGTTATTTCGCTTATATGACGGCGGGCCAGCCTAATCGATGAAGGAAATCAGTGTTATAAAGCAAGCTTAACTGACCATGACTAAATGTAATGATCTCTATGGAGAGAAGGCGGCATCAATCTTTACGAAAACGTATATATCAGTAATTATCATTTATAGTGTCTATCTATTGACCCGTAGACAGAAGATGAATACCGATATATTTGTTGGCTATAATTATATATCCTATATTACATTGGTAGTAGAACGTGGCTATATAAGGAAATAGTGCTTTCTAACATTTTGGTAGCAGAGCGTGGTTTATATAGAGAAAGTATACTTCAGTACACCACCTTAGACGATGCGGGCAACATGCAAGACGAGACAGAGCATTTAAATAACATTAACCAAAACAGGACACTACAAACAAATCGGCATCCTGTGCCCCTTAGCTCAGAGAGCATGCAGCAGGGAACAGCAGGCTCCCACCCAATCACCAGCCGTACTCAAGGTTATTTTACTTCTATGTCGGCGTGTCAGGCCAGTGGGTGCCCGAAGCAGCCCCCATCGCCACTGGTAACAAAAACGACATCGAGTGGGCAAAGAGTCGGCTTTCTGATGCTCCTTAGCTCTGAGATAACCAGGCTACATTAAACCCCGACAACCACCAGACAATAATCAAATCTACAGTTAAATATTACAGGGTGCAAAGTCGCTTATATTTCGACTGATTGAATGCTTTATGTTTTCCGCCACATCAAATTCCTCGCTTGCGTATTAAAAAGAGCGATATAAAATATTTTGAAAACGTCAGGCATGATATTTACATGATTAAGTAGTTCAGAGAAACATATGTAATGGCGACACTCAGAAATAATTATGTATGGCCAATTTGGAGAAATAGTAGTCTTTCAATATATGCTTGTAGAAATCGTTTCTGCGCCCATGTTTTGAAGTAAATTCGAGAATAAATGCAGAAGCAGTTCTTATAACAATGAACAATAGCGCTGAGAACCGTATCTAAAAAAAATACCGAGGTCTATTATAGCAATAAAAAGTTCGACCACACGGTCACTTCGACTGTTTTGGCTTTATCGGCAGTCAACAAAAAATTAACAGAGCCACAAACATTGGGTGTAATTTTGCTTTGACGTCTAGAGGATTGGATTGAGATACATTATGAAACTGCATACACACGATGATAGTGGTGAAAGGTTGAATGATTTAAACACATAACAATACATCGTAGTACATGGGAACCACACGCGCATAAAACTATCATCCTTGTTCTCACCTTCGCTTTGACCTTGACTTTTGGCATTATAGTTTCATTCCATGGGCAGGATAAATTTCGCCAATCGAGAAAAACTTGATTAATTGTTCGGTTAGGATTGCTGACAATGTTTCCGGTTCGTTTGAAAATGAAACCATATTCTTGTTTTACAATTGTTTGTATTTCTCTTCCAACCTTAGGCTAAATCTCTAGTGGTTCCTACAGTAGTTGAAATCGACTAAACATTACAGACATTTAATGCATTATCATTGCTAGAAACCCATTTAGACAAGGCATATTCCACGCTCCATTAACTTGACGCTGCTTCCAGCGTCCAGTCACAATCCGTTTCTTAATGTGGGCTGTTTTCTCTCGTTCATGCTGACGACTGTCCCATGCACATCGGTCTAAACGCGCTTCCGTCTGCAAAGCTTTTTGCACACGTTTCGTGCTCTATGCAATGTTCGCATTTCTTATATAATTGCTATACATTTTAACTCGTTGACCTTTCTAATCTGAATATAAGGAATATAGGAATAAAAGTAGGTTAAATTGTGTATACTTTAACAACAGAACCATTCATTATAGTTTTATACGACACTTTTGTTTTATCATCAGTTCCTCTCCATGATATATGGATATATTCGACCATCATTACATTATAATTGACACATATATTGCTACTCCAAAGTCTGAAAGCTTCTCTTCTGGTGTGCCCTCTGGTTAAGGGCAGTATGTTTCCAGATTATGTCCATGCTGTCATACTTAGCGCTGGAGGAACATTCTTATTCCAACAATGATAAAACTTAAGTGACTCCATATTGTTTTGGTTGTGTTAGAGTCGCCGTCTGCTGTTGGAATACACTGCCGTCATAAAGGGGAAATACCCTTGAGCACAACATTAAACAACAATCAATCAATCTCTTCTGGTGTCAAATTACGCACAATGCGTTTTGCAGATTGTTTTTTTCTCAATTTACACGATCAAACGACATACCTGGCTTTGGTTTAACATTTACAATATTCTTCTATCAATATTTGGGAAAAAGTCGTAAATACATTTATATCCTGATGGTAACATATACCACAAAGTCGCCAATGAAGCTTAATAGGTCGGGTAATTTTTTTTTCTAAAAATGTGTCTCTGAATGATGTCAATAGTAACAAGTTACATATTCAACACACCTAATTAACCGGATAATGAAATATGTTATCATCGTTGTCTTGGTCTAGACTTAGAAATAAGAAAAAATAAGAAAACAAATACTAGTATATTTAGGACCCCTCACTCGTACCTTTTCAAAAAATTTAAACTTGTATTAACAGTGACCTTGGTCTTTGATCATCCTTATATATACCATTGGCAGATTGAATATTGTCGATCGGCGGAGTTTGATTAATAGCCAACCCTGAATTGTTTCCGGCGAGTTTGAAACCGAAGCCATACGTTGCTGTCTTTAATATATCTGTCAACCATACTATATTAACAATCATTCAGGCTTTGGATGCTATACGACTGTACCCTACTATATTTTGTAAACAAAGGTGTTCGATATTTGTTATGCTGCTTCTTTTGCATGGATTCGGCCAATTCTAAGTTAATGGACAATGCTTTATTGTAATCCCCATATTTGGCATCTCTAATGGATCGTGTATGTATACTTAATGTAAGATTTAATGGTTTATTTAGAGGAACACGAGTCACCACACACCAACTGTACACAGTATTCAGCAGTATGATGGGATCTCAAATAGAAACAAATAATTATGAAGGGCTGCGCGCTACGATATATAATGGTGTCTGTAGTTGTTCATATTTGTAGATACCCACACAGCCTCACTGTCATTCGGGATACTATTACGAGAAGTCTATTCTGATATATCATATTCGAAGATTCGTAAATAAATTATTTCTACTAGAATCTGGTCACAGGTTGCTGCCAGATTCTCCTATTAAGCCTAAAGGCGGTTTCAACGTCTGGTGCTTTGTATAAGAGCTGACAAACACGTTTAATTGAATCTGCCTGTGGTATTCTTTTCATCTTGACAACTGTTAACCAAATTCCGTCATAAAAATACAGAATATTTCTAATGATAAAGGTACCTTTAACTTTCATTGATAAACGCTTGAGTTGGTATCTTTTATGTTGTTCTAAAGAATCGGTCACAATTTTTGTATTAAATACGTCTGCACAACTAATGCACTTTTTTCCCGCCATAAGCAAATTTTTCTTCTTTAAGTACCTAATTCATTTGGCCAGATCGTATATTTACAACGCCTTTCTGTAAAGTGCTGGAGAATATCATCAATGACACCTAAATTTCGTCTGGTTCCAGCGAAACTTTCCTACGCCAAGAAGTCTTTACTAGACTTATATTATTTTCATGATGAGGTTTACAGATCGTCATCCAATCTTATCGATTTCTAACACATACTTTATCGTTTTGCGCATGTCCCGTTTTTGCATCTCTCTTTCAACCTATAAGTCTTGCCAATGCCTTGTGTATCGTTCGTAATTAGACATGCTCCCACTTTTTAGATGATATCTATCCCCGGGGCTTTCGGAAGTGCGCTGTGTATAATGCGCCATGCACCGTATATAATGGCTTCGCTTTGTTTTCGTGGAATTGTTTAGTTGGTCGGAACTTCAGACCCCCTTAGTGATCACGTTTTTACCTTCTATTACTTCCTGTGAAGTCGCACCATACATATTTACGTACTTCCGAGTCATTCAAATCATAGGCTAAGCACTGATGCGTACGAAATACCAGATGGGTGTGAAACATGACGGAAACGAAACATGCTTAAAATGGGTGTAAGAGAACGGTAGTGAGCTGGTTAGAAAGCTTGAGTGGTTGTCTTCCTACGTCAGTCAGCAGTGTGCTCGTAATTAGCAGAACGGCCCGATAAGAAAATATAATGAATTCCGGTCCAATGTGTCTTGGAAACCAATCCATTTTTTAGACTATTGGTCAAAGCTGTGAATAAACTGATAGCCTTACAAAATGAAATAAATGAAAATAGTGTAGAGTATTTTTGTTTCGTATGTTTTAACGATTTAAATTCGATTTTCCAAAAGTTTGCTGGGATTCTCTTTATACGTGACGAAAGCAGCGTTTAAATTTTGTTCGGTCAGTGGTACAGTAAAGATCAAACATTATCAGAACAGAGCAAGGTGTTCCTAATTGTAGTTGTACTTAAAAAATAATAATTTTGCTGCCTTTATATTTCTCTAGTAGATATCTAAACATTTGCCATCGAGTTATTTTCTGACAATAATGGTCGAGCTCTTGAAAACAGCTATTTGTTATAAAGGTATTCTTTAAAGCCAAACTAATCGGTCAGATGTTGAGCACTGTAGAAAATTCTAGAGACAATTCATTTTTAACAAATTTAATTCAAGATAGGTTTCATCGACAGAAAGAGAAATTACAAATGAACAGCATATTTTAGCGGGAAACTAAATCCTACTAGAATATCTCTCATAGCAACCCCCTCCCGTAAATATTTTAAAAGCTGTTCTCAATTTGGATGAAAATAGCCATCTCTTTACATATTTAGTCTATACAAATCCTAACATGAATCAATCTTACTTCGCTGTTAAATATCACGTTCTTGGTGGTTCAGTTGTGTCCAAATGGTGAAACAGTCATCAAGTATGTATCCAGTTGGATCAGATATTTGATGTGAGCAACCATTTCCTAATAACTTTTATGGTTAAATTATTCACAAGTATACACGTAATGAAATTTTCTTATTCAATTCGTGGGTGTCAATATATTATGATACATTACTAAATTCGTCATGCCCCTCTGGCTAAGGGTAGTTTGTTTCCAGATTAGATTTTTCTGCCATATTTAGCACTGGAGAACATTATCTTTCGAACACTGATAACACTAAAATGACTGCACATTTTATGGTTGTGTTAAAATTGCTGTCTACTGTTGGAATACAGTATCGTCATATAAATGAAAAACCCCTGAGCACGGCGTTAAATACAAATCAATCAATTGTATTTCTTTTTTCAAGCAATGTTTAATTTGGTATGGCTTAACATGTATTGCCTGAAGGCTTCCGGAAGCGCATTTCGATTTGATTTGCATCAACTGACTGGTTGGCAATCAAGGGTTTACGCTAAATACGTATATTTCCCATATTATACACATGCACTGTACTTGAAAAAGAAAAAGCAAATAAACTGAATACGCTTGACGTTAAAATGGGTTTAAATGCGAAGCGTGCTAGGAAATAAATAAGATACTGGCCTTTTTTAAAACAGCTCTGCTTTGGACAAATATTTAGCATTGTTTGTTCGTGCTGAAATCGAAGATAAATGGATCAAGACAACATTGTGGGGACTGGATAGGTTTATTTCGAGTTTGCAAACATGTTTATTGACATTGTCAGCGTTCAGCTAGGGAACTAATTCTGTACTTCGCAGCTGTAAAATTTTCTAATAAGCTAATGTTCAAATTATTTTGTAAAAAAATATAAACTACAGTTACCATTTTCTTAAGGGGGCAGATGTCCGGAGGGGGGAGATGTCCAGGGGGCGAATGTCCGGAGGGGGCAAATGTCCGGGGGGTAATATCCGGGGATTAATGTCCGGGGAGCAAAAATCCAGTTGGTAAATGTCCTAGAAGTACTTTTCTAGTATGGCCCA
>JAVFBZ010136975.1:0-22462 GCA_032466195.1 Katharina tunicata
TAACATATGTGTACAAAATTGTAAGTATCATTTTTGAATTTCATTTTGCGTTTCTTTTTTTGAAGAGTGTATATATAATGAACACGAGCTAAAGTCCCCAGCCCCTACGCGTACGTCATCAAATCTCTCTTTCTTGATTTATTAATTAAAAATAACAAATTACAACATTTCCGCAGTGACAAACAACATTTTAAAATGTGTTTCGTTGTTTGAAAGTAGAATTTGATTTATGATTGTTCCCTTTTAAGCAACGTTGTCTATAATTCGCATCTGTCTAAAATAATAAAATCTTGGCCAAAGAATTGGTAGGAGTTATTACCGATAAGTGATGCTGGCATCAAAGCAATGTGTACTTAGTAAATTACACCTTTACGACTTCAGCTGATAAACACTTTTATAAATCCATTTCAACTCTGAAAGCAAATTAACGGAACATTACTAAGATAAACATCAAATCAGAAAAAAATCAAGCTTTTGTTGTAAAGTTTCTGGCTTAACACGTATTAAATGCAGGGTCTCAAAAAACCGATACGATACAATACAGCAAAATATAATATTAATTTTCTTGCTTAAGCGACTTTAAGAAGCTAGGTACATAACACAAACGTTACAACTAAGATGGATTTTCAACTTCTAGGTATATTGATAAGCGGCGTTTCGGCCTAGATGCTAAGACCGTTTAAAGCACATTTCAAGCATAAGAACATCCATTTTAGTCGTCATGTTTTTGTAATATTAATCTTAAGATATACAATATAAATACCGTATGGTATTTTAATGTTGTTCAGAGTTTTTTGGTGTTAAATTGACCCAATTGTGGTAAACAGTTTAGAAATTAATCTTTTTGGCAACATGCCTTTTTTCCCATAAGTGTGGTCGTTCGGTACAAGGATATAGACGGTTCAACTGTAATTATGCGTTCGACGTGCCGAGTTGGCATGCCTCCACGGGTTACACTTTAGATCACAGTGACATAGAGTAGTGTTGCTTTGAATTCAAATATCTTTTCGCATGCATAATCTTATCAAATAGTCCTTTATATAACTCAATTTGTTTGCCTCCAGGGAAACTTTAGACACAAATTGTGGTGAAAAGGTGACATGTTCCATTACATTTGTAACAAATCAAAAATCCTAAATTATTGCAACAGTTTTTCGTCGCAATGCACAACTTACCAACTTATGAAGAGCCGTGGCAACCTTGCTTATAACTATACACATGACGATGAATTTTCATATTCCTTTGACAGTATTTCTATAAAGATATTGTGAAATGGTTGTTCTATAAAACACTCACCTACCAGTTCAGCACTAAGATGAATAGCATAGCTGGAGTTCCCAACCAGGGTGTTGATGGCTCTCTGTACGTAGATGACCTTTTAATCCGCTACAGAGCTAAGAATATGAAAGAAAACTCCAGCTTAGTTTAAACAAGATTGAGAAATGGGCTACCGTAAATGGGTTTAAATTACCTACATCCAAGACTGTCGGGATGCATTTCTGCAATAAAAGAAAACTGCATCCCGATCCAGAACTAAAGTTCTATGGAAAACACATTTCTATAGTTAAAGGACAAGTCCAGCCAATTTCGACAAAAACATATTATTTTCCAAGTGTATTTAGAAAGACAACTGACCGTGTCACATTTGCAACCGAGAAAGCATAGCCGTTAATTACTTAATTTAAAACCCAGAAGTGTGGCGTCATTGTTCGCAGCTAGGGTGGGCCTGTCTAGTCGTGGCTGTTCCCTCGTGGATGTGCCGGTTAATAATGTTACGTAAAATCAAAAGCAATCTACCGTTTCTAGAGACTACAGAGAAACAACAACAAAGGACGTAGTGTTTTCATACCGGTATATTACAATAGGCGCTTATATAACCAACTGCTAACGTGCCTACACATTTGTCGAACTTCGTTCTGCAAGCTGTATTAAGGACAAGTCCAGCCAAGTTCGACAAAAACATACTATTTTCCAAGTGTATTTGGAAAGACAATTGACCGTGTCACACTTGGAACCGAGTATGCATAACCGTTAATTATTTAATTTAAAAACCGGATGTGACGTTATTGTTCGCAGTGCAAATATATCCTGCTTGTGTCAGTCCTCTCATGGATGAGCCGATGGATGCTTTTAGAATTGTATATGACGTCACTGTTCCGATCGATCCTTGGTCTTGTTTTCATGCTACGAGATAAATTTGCAATCAACACAATGCAGGATGTCTTGCTGCAATTACCTGAACCTCTAAGATAATCGCATAGCCCAATTTCCGACAAAACTGTTTTATTCGGCTTTCGGTCTACGGTACATGTGAGTCAACTCAAGTGAGCCTGGGGCTTTCGAGTGCTATCGCCAGGCGGACGGATTATTTGAAAGACCTGCCTCCATATTACTGTATTTCGTTATGATGGAAATGCCTTGCAGTTACGTATATACCTATATATAAGAAACAGAGTCACTAAAATACGCCACTATGTATATGGAGATATTACCTTGCGAGATAAAGGCTTAAAATAAATATCAACATCAAACGAAGCTATTAGCGTAATCTCCCATTAACAATAATGTTAAAGTCGTTTGTTTTTTTAAAAGTTAGGGATGGAAAATAATAGTGTTGTCAAAATTGTGAGAAAAAAAAAATTCTCCAATTGCATTATTGAATTGGTGTGTATGGCTCATTTATTGTACAATAAGAAGACCTCGTTTTTAAAACGGCGCTCTATCATGTATATAGCCTGGTTGGTAAGGGGCTGCCATTCAGCCGCTTTCTATATTTTTAAGACTTAATACAGCTTGCAGAACAAAGCTCGACAAATGTGTAGGCACGTTGACAGTTGGTTATATTAGAGCCTATTGTAATATACCGGTATACAAACACCATATCCTTTGTTTTTGTTTCGCTCTAGTCTCTAGAAACGGTAGAGCGCGTTTGACTTTACGTAACATTATCAACCGTCACATCCACGAGAGGACAGCCACGACGAGACAGGCCGCTGCGAACAATGACGTCACACTTCCGAGTTTTAAATTAAGTAATTAACGGCTATGCTTTCTCGGTTGTTAATGTGACACGGTCAGTTGTCTTTCCAAATACACTTGGCAAATAATACGTTTTTGTCGAAATTGGCTGGACTTGTCCTTTAAGGAGACCAAGTTTTTGGGGCTGGTATTTGATATTAAATTACCACATATCCACCATATTAATGCACTGAAGGCTAATTGTACAAAGGCTCTTGACATTATTAAAGTTGTGTCGAGCACCGATTGGGGTGCCGACCGTTCTGTTCTTTTAAACCTATACAGAACTCTTGTTCGCTCCAAGCTAGGCTATGGCTGTATAGTCTACAGCTCAGCCCAGCTCTTGGCAGCAATATAACAAAGCTAGACCCAATTCACCATCAGAGTCTGCATCTGAGCCTGGGAGTGTTCCGAACTTCCCCTGTCGAGAGTCTATATGTAGAAACTAACGAGTCATCCTTATACCACCGATGGATAAAAACTTTGTGTCCAATACGGTACAACTTAAAAAGCTTACCCTTGTAACCCTGCCTACAACAGTGTTTTCGATGCAGCGTTTGTGGATTGTTTTAATCGGATCCCTGGGAATAATCCTACTTTTGTGATTCGCAATAGACCACATCTGGCAAATGCTGGAATTGGTTTGTATGATATTGCCACTGTTTCATTTCCGTCTTCTCCACCTTGGCTGTTTTCACGACTTACACCTCATTTTGATCTTCGAGATCAAAAGAAGTCTGAACCTTGCCCGCACCCTTTTCTGCAGGGATTTGGTGAGATAAGGGATGGTTACATGAACCATTCCTAAATCTACACCGATAGATCCAACACTGCCACAGTCACCTCGCGAAAAACCATCTCCTTGACAAAGTTTGTAATTTGTGACTGCGTATACGACATCAAACACATATTGGTACTTCGTTTACATAAGCATAAATTAGATAGAAATTGGCAATGCATAAAAGTGACTTATACGACAAACACTGTTTAGTAGAATAGCAGCCCATTCTAATTACACACGTGTTTATATTATACTATTTAGAGGATATACAAAGAAAGTTACATGATACTTGTATTGATAAGGGTTTACACTTCACGACAGATGCAATTGTCTTTCACGTGAACATTTCGAAACTCAGTCTTCTTCTGGGTTTTTTGTGTGTTTTACTTAAACAGTTATGTTATTAATACGGCAGTTTTATTGCCCCTTTTGAAGTATAATATAGGCGACAAAATAATACAGACAGACTGATTTATTCTAAAACCCTTGTCGATTCTACCAAAATGACAGTTCGCTGGCTATCTGCTTCCTGAATGGGGGGAACCCGACAAACGGACATGGTGTGATGAATTGAGTCACTCCCATCTATTTGAAGCCAGGACAAAATGTGGTTTAGACACAACTCTGTTACCACTGGCAATCAATAATGCTTCTCATTGTCGTTTTAGCTGTGAACTGAAGTTACAAACCGAGTTTAAATAAAAGAATAGCAAAATGCATACGAGGCAAGCATATCACATTCTCTGTTTTATGGACTTAAATTTGGTGGTTTGGTTCTGTTTGCTGTTTGCTTCTGGCAGGATTTTTCTTTTATGTTGTGTTTTTGTCTTGCAGCTTTTAACAAACCAATGCGAGGGGGATTACGCGAAGGTGAAATAATAAATATCAAACACAGATAGCATGCTTTGTTTATTGATAAAATAATTTAAGTTTATTTTGTCAATGTCAGACGTGGAACTTCACATGACGACAGATTATGGCTGCACAACATGTAATCCGTTTTCTTCTCTGTCAGTTATAGACAGTAAGTTATATGAGTTTCTTTTAGACCGACAACTTTTGTCAAATCACATTTAAGCTGATTACTTTTATAAATAATCCTAAACAGGTTGTATTCATCTGGCTATCAAGTAAGAAAATATGTAACATATTTGGTTGTCGCCAAGCCGATGTATCGCCTGCTAACATCGAATACACTCATGAGCCCAACAAAATCCAACAAGCATTCAAACTCTGTCTTTCGTCAGGATTTCCTTCCTTACGTACTTTGGCTCTAATCACACGTTTGATGCTCAGTTGTGCGCAAGGTGTGGCAGCACGTGAGAGTAGATTTAATTGAAATTCCCAAGTCAAAGTTATTACTCGTACAACTATGCCAATCATCATTTCCAATTAAGTAGCGATACACCTGTCGACAGTGCTTGTTTAACAAACCCTTTTCTATTATTGTGAATGACTTGTAAGCTTATTCTAATTTAAAATATGAAAAGATCTGTTTTGTTTGTTTGTACTATATGGACAATTTGTCAAACAAAAAATCACAAGCAAATCAAAGGAAACCTGTATCTAGTAGAAAATAATAGCTTCCTGCATTGTCAAATGTTTTTTTTTTTGTAAACCCTTTAGCAGTTCATCTTCACACGCTGTTTTCTCTTGTTATCTACATTCCCTACCTTTAATGTTTTATTGGTAATCCATAAGGCAGATCAGTACTAATTGCATGTGTTATATGTACTCTGGAGCCTTTGTAGTCAACTATAGTAAACCTTTTCTTCCTTTCCTTCAAAAGTGTAGATTTCATTTATAAGTATAAGTCCTTATATACGTGACTTGAGCTTAGGATTAGGACCATTTTTTACCTACATGCACAAACCGATTTGTTGAAAACTAAAGAGCAATCCTCCACAATGACCATGCTAATTCGAGGCTAGTACATTCCAAACGCCTGAACATTTACTATAAACATGCATGGCGCCAAGTTTATGGGTTAATCTGAAAGACATGCAATTGTACAGTAGCTTTCCATGGAGTAAGATGGTCCGAGCGACCACACAGTTCATACACCAAGCTGAATAGTGCTGATAACAGACTATAAAGGACATTGGGCAAAATGTTAACGGATGCTAATCGACATCGGTCCAAATCTGGAATCGCATTCCAGCTAGAGCGAAAAATGAACAAGGACTCATAATGATGCTTTAAATATCCACATATTGAGGATATATCAACTGGAAGTAGACTTAGAAATAAAGTAAGCATGGTTTGGCAAACAGAAGAGAGCATGAAATGATGCACTTAGTGCGTGGAAGTTTCTCATTGCCTTATTGAAGCCGCTTTAATCAAAATCATGTATGACATGTATTACAGTAATGACTATGTGCCACTACAAAACCAGGCAGTATTATCATAACATCACGTATCATGGCTAACAGGCATGTTATATAACACCAAAGTAATTTGTAGTTGATTTATCTATTTTCCCAGACCCAACATTCCTCTGGTTATTTTCTTCCTGAAGAAATGGAATCTGAACACAATGTTGGCACATCAGCAGATTTTGCCACAAAAAAAAGATGCAACCGTAAATAAAACTTAGATCTGGGAAGTTCGGATAATTTGGTTTGATTATATGATTAGTAAATCAGTTTCTTTATTTAGCCTGATATTATTCGTATTAGTATAGCTTCACTGAACGTGTCATTTATAATGTAATAAAATATATTTAAACTTTTCTCAGGCTAGTGCAGACCAGGCTCATTCCAGACCATACTACATGAGTGGAATGGACGTCATATTACCGATGTCACTGATCCGGCCCCGTACTACAAGTAAGAATGATGTCAGTCATATTGTCACAGGGATAAACAATACAATAGTTTACACTGTCATTGCAGTATCACAGAACGTAACAGAAAACACATCGTTTGGTAAAATGAAAAGGGATATAATGTAACTATTAATTATAGACAACAGCCGTACACCAAGCCGCTAGTTATATCAACACAAATTCCCATTGAGTGTAGATTTATGGAGTTCACTGTCTCATGTTTCAGATATTTCTTTCACCCATATTTTTACAAACCTTGTTACGATGTCACACGAACTGCCGTGTTTCCACCAAGCCCATAGTTATCACGGCACGTTGTCCAAATATGGTTCCATTGGGCCTAGTTTTAAGGAACCCACTGTCTCATGTTTCGCATATTTATTATAACCATAGTTATCATTTATCATAACAATGAAATAAACGATGCTAAAAGTAATGTGTGATATAAACCATACACACATTGTGTTTATACATGAGGGTTTTGAGAATATACTGCAATCACCCGATATTAAATTAATCATTATGGCTGTATTCCGGGAATAAAGAGATTACTTACAAAAGTTACAGACGATCTCTTCCTATTTCATGTTTGTTGTTTCACATCTTTGATTGTTCATTTATGTTTAAGTCGTACCTAAGGGTTCGTAATGGTGGCAACAAAAATATAATTAGTTATATTTCCTCGCTACCACCTAGCAATAATAATAATAAGTCCATTAGTTAAAGCGAATGGACGTTTCTCGAGGGATGGCGGTGCCAACTGTTAATGTGCAGACATCCAACCCCTTAAATAACAGAACGTTGAGATTAGCTCAATTAAAGTCATACTTGTTAGTACTTCCAGCAAAACAGACATAATAGCAGTAAATATATTTATTTTAAACGATACGTATGCGGAATATAATTTTACCGTCGAGTAACGTATAACTCGGTCGTTATATTGTGAGCCTCTGCAGAACAGTCGGTTAGAGCACTTGTCCTACTAGCCAGCGGCCTGAGCAAACAATGTCATTTGTTGTGTTTTATGGTGGTTTACGACGTTCTACAGTAATTCTACGCATGACGACTTGTCACGCCCAGTAGGTGACGGAAACAGTCGTCAACAAAAATGGCTGGACAAGAAACAAACTAGACAGCACAAGACATTCACATGACACAAGACGCCAAAACAAATAATCTTCCTGATGTCATTTAGCTTAGAAAGCACCAGGGGACAAGTTAGCTCCCGCCGAACCAGACACGCAAAGCATTAAACCAGAGACTACAAATTTATAGTACAAATCAATAAACAAGACGATGATTCGGCATACCTCAGGGCAGTTATATAATCTACTTGACGCTATTCCCATTGATATTGTTTGTGTGATAACCTGATATTTTCTACAAATGGACTCCGCCTAATGGTCATTGTGAATAACTTTACCTGTGGTCTCGCTTTTGTGATAAATGATTCATGATCATAGGAACAAGAGTCTAATCATAGTTACAGACAAAAACTGTAACTCATTAATCTGTATTATATGACACACTTTAGTGTTTAACATACGTGTATATAACGGAAGGAAACTGTTGATAGTTTAATGCAGTTCAGGGTTAAATTATTTGGATCAACTTCATTGAGACTAATACATTATATTGCGTATGTTATACAGAGCTTGATGTTTTTTTGAGTTTGATGAAAAATACGCTCACGTTTAGACTATGGCTGTGAAGCCTATGACTCTGCTGGTAAAATTCTACGGTCAAAGCTAGATTCTGTGCAGTGCCGCGCATTACGCATGTGTGTAGGGTGTCTAAGAACGACGCCACTGAACGTTCTTCAGGTCATGTGCAACGAGCGGCCTCTTTATATCAGGCGACGGGTTCGCACCTTTTCATATGCTTTGAAACTAAAATGTTCAACTGAACAGCAATCTCTGTTTTTAACCACACTGTATATGTTTCTTTATATGACTCAGCTATATCCCGCCCGGAACCTTTTGAGATCAGGACACAGCACCTCTATACCAACACTGGAGCTGGTTCTATCTCTGTACAGCAGTTACAGGTCTGTCAGTTTCCGCTGTGGTATTTTCCACCGCCTGCTATTTTGTTATGATTTGTGTAATAAAACAAAGAAATCAGACCCACCATTGATTGTTAAATCATGTGCACTAGAACACATTAACTCAACCTGGCCAAATGACCTGCAAATTTGTACTGATGTGGCGAAACTGGCAGGACAAGTGCTGCGTTTTGTATACCTGAACTCAAATATTCTAAAAAGTTCCGGTTGACTGATCAGTTGTCTGTTCTCACAGCTGAAATGTCTGCTATCTTGTTTGCCTTATAATTTATTGCGTATTTTAAACCACGAACAGTTGTTTTCTTCTCTGACTCCTAGAGCGCACTACAAGCGTTATCCAATGTATCAGCGAAAAACAAAAATCACATTGCATATGGTATATTGCATCTCTGTATTACTATCGTTTCAAAATATTTCGGTATTTTTTTAATGCATACCTAACCACGTTGGTATTTATTGAAATGAGTTAGCGGACAGTCTTGCTAAACAAGCTTTATATGTTAGTGGCATCTCTGTTAAAATCAATCTATCGGTTCCAGAAATTGTTAGCTATCTGAAAACATATTTTGTTAAACTCTGGCAGAGGGATTTTGATATGTCAGAGAAAGGCAGATTTTATTATAGTTTTAACCAAACTGTATCGCAGTATCCTTTTACCCTATCGTCACGCCGGTCTGAAACGTTAATTTTCCAGCTACAATCTGAACATATACTCGTTTATTCATACTTACATAGATTTAACCTACACCCCACTGGTCTCTGTGAAACTCGTAATGTAGATGAGACTATTGAGCATCTGTTACTCCATTGTCGTAAATACAGTTATGTTATACGGGTTTTTTACGGTAAACTAAGGAAACTTGGTTTTGTTAACTTTTCAATAGAGTCCGTTCTTAATCCTGAAAGGAACCGAAACAGAGTGTTTCAAGCTGTGGCTAATGTTCTGTTAGCCTGCCATATGTTCAACTGATATGCGCTTTCTTTAATTTTTATAGTATGGTATTATTGTTACCGTGTTTGTTGTTCATTGAATGTTGTAGTCTGTATACTGGTGGTCTTTCTACGTTTTACTGTATCGTTGATTTAACTATTTACTTAATTATCGTAAATGACAAAGGGGGCAAACATAAAAAAATAATATTTGTAATAATTTGCGCAATTTTTCAGCTGCAAACGCATTAATTGTATCAGTTACAATCTAAAAGTTTCCCTAAAGCCGTGAGTGCTTACTTTGGCCTTCGAAACCTGTTAACGAGTGAAATAAACACAGAGTATACATGTATACAAATCGTACAAATGTATTATTATCTCAGACAGCACATGAGTATATTGTATGTAACTTTAGCTTTGCATCAGTTTTACCACTCTTGTCTTTTTCACACTTACAAGATGTTTGGTACGATAAAGCATGATTTTTTGTATTTATCCATGAACATTTGCTGCCACGGCGTAATCATTCTCGTGGCCAATCGTGAACCTTAGTTGTTTACAGCCGTAACGTGTTTTAGTTTGTACTCATCCGTAGTGGCTTCAACGCCTACCACATTGCGAAATTGGAGAAATAGAATCACTTATATCATCTTAAGCACAACCTCAAAATACCTATAAATTCATATTTCAACTGTTTCGTCGTGTCATTAATCAAGCGTCTTGTTAAATGGAAATGGCAAACTGTGAAATGCACTGATGATGTAGTGGTTAATCTTGTCAAATGTGTACGGTACATCAAGCTTTTTCTTTATTAAATATCGTTCTCTATCATATCAATCATTGTGTATTTGAAAATGGTGTACAAGACCTACAAATGGCTGGATAAAGTATGTTGTTGTATAATAACTTATCTACTGGATAGTCATGGTGAGGTTTTTGTGATTTTCATGTAACTGGAACCATTCCAGACATAATCGATGGCTTGTAATGTGAACCTTCTCTTTTACAAATGACAAATGTATCCCAATAATCCCATGATAGCTAAAACGAATCATCCATTACAGATCAAGGCATATCATGTAACATATAAAGTGAAGTGAATTTCGACTGTGTAAATAACCTGGCTGGTAATGTCATCTTTACTGATTTAGACTGGCGTACAGAAATTTTATCCAATCCCTCACACACACACCCCAGCTCCCATTCCAATATCGGAAAGTTTCTCAACGGATGTATGTTCGTACTGTGTGGACAAGCACCCACACCTGTAAAGAAGCCAAAAGAAACAATAATAACAAAGAACGAATACAAATCGTATATTGTATTCCCTAGACAGCACATGCGGGGTGTGAAACAACTTGTTATATATTAGCTCATAACAACAACTATTGCATGTATCCTCCGCTGGGATTATTGGCACGAAAAGTCGATTATCTTCGTAACTGGAAAATAATTTCCATCGTTATTAACATAATAATCGCCTTTAATTTTCCATCGGGAAATCCTTTCTCTTAACATGGGTAATGGAATCAACTGGTCAACGATTTATGTATTTCCAACTGGATAACATGACTTGATAAACTGACCTTGGAGCACCCAGGACAATAAACAAGGGAGTTCTGTAAAGTTAACGGTTTTGGCCATATAACATAACAAGCTCTATTATTTTTCTTCAACAAATAATAGTAAAAGTACATTGTGTTATCAATTGTTGCCGTCTTAGTGTTTTATTTTATGTAAGAAAGTCATATCTGGGGGGCCATTGCGTCACAACTTCACATATAACGCCAATAATCTATGCTGTCCATTGTCTAGTGCATGTTTAGCCTCTCCGTTTCTTTAATCAAGCTGACATATTTTTTAACTTTTTGCCTGCTGGACATACAGTGTATATGCCTCTGTAATGGTTAAGCAAAATGATGTGCTAACTGAGACAAGTCATAGCGATAAAAATATGGTTTCCTCAGATTCCTAAAAGAAAATAATGCTTTGAAAGGACAGGTCTAGCATTTTAGCCTGTTTTGTCTAAAATATACAATGTCACAGAATAACACTGGCAAATTAGATAAGTGATAGATCTCTACTGTGAGTAAACCAATGACAGTAAAATCAACCATTGAGAGCATTCAAAACTGATAAGGATCTGCTAAAAAGTAATTATTTCCGATGAAAAATATAGGTGAGTTAGTAAGTGTGGAACGATATAACGTATTCAATTGTCTGTATTGGCTCTCCTGTCACTGAAACCCGATGAATTAGTAAATGTCACTGAACCAAGGAATGGACATCCATGGTCTGATAACACGATAGATTATGCACTTAAACTAAGCCTATTTAGTGGTTGTTCTAATTAGCTTGACCTCTGTTTCATTAATGTGACAAATCAAGAACAATAAATGAAGAATATAGTCTAATCATAGTAACAGAGATAAAACTGTGTCTCCTCGATCGCTATGAATTGACACAGGTTAGCGGGGTTTTTTTTGTTTGTAACTTCCAGTTTCTTCTTAAGCCCAATCTTTCTATAAGTGTAAGGTTTCTGTCTGATGGAACATTATCTAACATTTTCTGTCGGGTGGCTATGTGAAATGCAGAGACAAATTACTATTATCAAATCCAATAATATATATTCAATTTCCTAGGCTAGGATTCCCTAAACGTTTTCGTCTGAACCAACAAAGCTTCAATTCAATATTTTTAAATCGTCAGTTCGTTTATTATGTGTTAGAACGTAAACCCTATAAAAATACCTGGTTCACTGTAATGTCTAGTTTTCTTCAAAACAAAGCACAATTCTAATAAATACTATTTAGCATATGAAATGTAAACCAATCATCTAAGATGAGAATATGAAGCTCTTTATTGCGTTGATTGTCCGTAATTATGTGATACCATTTATAGTTGTTTTTGAGCATGGTTATCTGTGTGCCAAAGTGGCCAGCTTTAACAATCCTGTTAACAGAGAAAACGAACCAATTTTTTTAGGCCGCAATCATTAAAAGTTATTATTATTCTTTTATTTATAAACTAACGAAGGGAAAACTTGTTCATGCAATGCCATTTATATATCGCTAGGCGGTCGGACGTTACATGCATTCTGTTGGGGGTTTATATAGACTCATTTAAATCATCATTATATAACTCTATCACCAGTGGAGCAATCCGGGAGTGATCATTGTTATATGCCTTTTACATGACGTAGAATGTGATGTGTAGCATTTTCTATTTTGCTAGACGAGACAGTTCTCTAAATTCAATATCTGGTGTTCCGGGTATTTTTTTGATAACTTATGACATTTAATGAACACACTGTCGCACCATAATGTGAGTGTTGCTAGGATAGAATGAAATTTAAAACCAATAGGCCAGTACAAAGAATGTTAGTCTTAAATCTATTCCCGGAATGGTTGCTGATAGACATTATATCCGATTTATTGGGGCCTACCTAATTGTCAATTTTGGAAATGCATCAATTCTATTGGTGAGAATCGGAAAGCGTGTCTTGGGCTGTCTGTGGTGTCTGGTATTTTGGTAGCATCCAAACCTGCAAATAAATAAAATGTATCTCTTCAGAGTGTTCATGAGGTGTTAGATGCATCATTTCATAATTTAACTCAGAAACACAGTATTTGCCGCTGGGACTATTGACAAGAAAAGTCGAAAATCTTCGTAATTGGGCAATGATTTACAATAATATTATCATATTAATCGCCTTTTATTTTCCATCGGGAGTGCTTCCCTCATAACACTAGCAATAAAACCATCCAGTCAATGATTTAAGTCTTTCCGACTGGATGAACTGATTGGATGTACCGGCTGGTGAAACAGAATGATTGGACCTGTTATCACTCAAAATAGTAAACAAAGGCAAGCACACATCCGTGTAGCTCTGTAATTTACAATTTTCATTTTTAGCAGTTAAATATAGAACTTTCTTGCCAATGGGAACATTGGAGTGTTTGAGGGTCAATGGAAAGAGCAGAAAATTATATCATATCAAAGATGTTGCATGGATCACTAGACAAATATGATGTTCAACTCTTTTTCTGTTAATACGCTAAAATAATTATTAAAAAAACTAAAATGTTGTCTTATTATTGAGTGTAAACTATTAGTTAGGACAACGTGCATGTACTCATTGTTATTTTAGCGATAATTTAATATATGAACATGTACAACTTGTGACAAATTACGGCAAGACAAGGTTTATAAACTTATTCACTTCAGTGGCCTTTAACTTAAATTTGTAGAAAGTGACTTCAAACCATGTAAATGAAGCGTAGATAAGTGATATCGTTCGAACACGATAAAAAACTGCAACAACATTAGATAAATGGTGGCCATACAAGTGAAAAACGTATGAACACGACCAAAAAAAAAACAACATCTTGTAGTATTGTGTAAATGCTGCCAGGAAGATATAAATTATCCTTTAGCTTTTGTCAAATTAGTGTTCGTTTGTCAGTCCAATTGAATACTTTCCAAGTTTTATATTTCAGTTAAGCCAAACATTCGTTAATAGGAATATCTGAAATTCTTTGCAAATCATCAATCTTGTTACAGTTGAGAAAAATCCCTCTATAGCCAATCCATTCTTTACGCTTTTCAAGAGTACATTGCTTTAGCATTCTTTGAGATTTATCAACTTATGCTTAACAAAAATTTCGAAGATTTGTTGACTTTTATCAGTGTTTTGGACGAAAGAAGCTCTGTCAAGTTCCTGTGTTATTTTAATACCGTTACGATAACAATTTAAGTACTGTAGCACGCAGAACTGGGAATTGAAAAGATAAATAACTATTTATAAAACTGTGAAATTTATAATTAAAAAAAAAATAGTTCTAGTGATGAGATAGATCAAGCCCACTGGAGGGTTCTATTCCCTCCAGAATTGTTATTCCATTGAAACAATCGTTTATATTATCTATTTCCTCTGTTATCATGTATTGTGCATTTAATTTCTTCTGGTGAACAACAAATTTACATAATCTACCCATAATCGGTTATTTTATGATTTTGTTGTCGGCAGTCTATTGGATTATTAAGGTAAAGGTCTAAAAAGACACTTTGTCTGTCAATGAAACACAGCACCAGAGAATAATACTGTCAAATGAGCAAGGTGGCAAAACTCTCCCATGAGCATTGGGATGACGGAGTAAAACCCACGAGCAAACAAACAGTGTTAAACCAGTGAATAGAGAACTTGGCTCTGTTGAATGTACAAACACCTACAATCAACCCAGTTAAAGTCAGTTTGTTAAAACGGGACAATGGTGTCTATTGAATTGTCTGGTTTTCTTCCTTATCCTCTTATGCAAATCTTGACATTAGTTACACTCACTGACCCAACTAATTTACACCATTGACTTGATAACCTGATAGTTTTGGCAACCAGACCCCTACCTATTCGTCGTTTTAGTTAACTGGATTTCTGTTTAGTTCTTGTTGCCAATCAATCAACATCCATTGGACATTGACCTTTCTGTAAATAGAAGGAAAATAACAAAACCATGAAAGTCACTCTTTTCTCTTAAATTGTACTTTTATCAAGTGTATATAATTAATCTGGATTTAATAACCTTATATACTTCGATTTCTATCATTGTTTAAAATAAATTGGCATTTTTATATAGTGAAAACATTTTCTAACAAAGATTCGCACGTCAAAGCCTTTGTGTTTTTCTTAACTGTATCTTTGTGTTTCTTGAAGAGGAAATTGAGGAAGGGGCTACATTTTGTGACAAAATGTACATAGAAAAGCTTTCGGTTGCCGCATAAGGCGGCTTATCTTACCGTTAACGTAGCCAAGACTACTAATTCCTTCAAACAAATAGAAGACACAAACGCTAATACACATACTATTTTGACAAGTGTTTTTATTGACTCCTTGGATAGTTTCTTAAATAAAAGTATAGGAGAAATACTTGTATTTGGTCGAACCAAAAATGATAATATTCATCAAATTAAGCTGGGGTTTCACAGAACAGAAGCGATTAGTGTTCTTATCAAATATCATTGATAGACGGTATTCTAGAAACGCTACTTTTTATGGGATTTTTTTTTTGTCGATGGTAACATAACAAGTAAATTTTCTGGTCGATACAATCGGATTAGAGTTGTGTCTGATATCACACCTACACGGATATTTACACACAAAAATTAGCTTTTCAGCTAATCCCAATATTTATCCCGAGTTACTAAGTTGATAAGTTCATATCAACAGTCCCATATATATGAGCTTGGGTTAATCATAAAACTTTCTACCAACAGACATGCTTGGTAAACTGAACTCAATAAACTTCATAAAAACTTTGTTTATGGGCATTTTAAACTGTCGATCGGCACAGGACTAGTGTGCGCAAGTTTGGATCTGGCCAGCACGCTTCTGCCATATGCCCTGGACACCATAATCAGGTTTCGTTAAATACAGTATATTATCCACAGGTCATAATCGATTCCAGTTAGTATCTTGTCTGACTAGTGTAAGTGTTATAAGAGCCCTTCTGAGCGAGAAGTTTCATGTCATAAACGTCATGACATAGACATTGGTAAATAAAATTTCGACTTAAGTAATCCAAAAGATCCACAAAGTCTGCATTGAACAGGCATTACCAGTAAAGAGAACCATTGGGCGAAATCGGCTCAGATGTTGACAAAGCTGTATACATCAGCATGTATTCTAGACTGGAGCACAGATTTACGATTGATTTATATCGTTCGACGTTTGTGTAACCTTTATTGACAGAAGAGTACTTGTGCTGAAATTGATTTCATGAAGAAGAAGAAGAAGAAAAAAAAACAACACCCACACACACACAGAAAAAACAATAGACCAACTATGTGGTGAAAGGTGAGATAAACTTGGCGAGATATCAGTAGTTCACGAGCAACCATAAATACACTTTTCTCCATATGTTTATTCTGTTAGACTAAAGAAGGTTCTAAAGTACGTTCTTGTACACTTTTAACAATATAAGTTACTCGGTTATTCTTCCTAACTCACCCAACACCACCTTGTTGATTACTCGGTACACCAATAACTAAAACAATCCAAGAGAATCATGTTCTCTGAAGGTCAACCAGAAAGACAACTTTTTATTTCGTTTTGTGTCTTTGCTTTTCCGGTTTTAATCACTGTTTGTTGAAAGTAGCGTTGCTTCACCAATTCGGCATCAACCCTACGCAGGACTGAAATGCTCTTAAGAACGGCGTAACACCTGTCGAAAACACAAAGTAAAACTCTAATCAAAGGAAGAGAAAATTACATTTACATGAGACAACGAGACGAACGATTATACTATTGAATAGTTGCTGACTTACATACTAACTCTTAACGTTCTTGTCTCTACTGCTGCTACTGTCGACAGCATTCACCAGCAAACATCATCAGTTATCAAGATAATTGGTTTTGTATTGTTATGACCGTTTTGCGCCGTTGATACCATAGATAAATTATAAAGGCTAAATTGTATATGAATAATAATATGTTTCATTCCCGCACAAAAATGTCATAAAGTGTTAACTACCTTTTAAAATACAGTTTAACGTATACAAAAGTAACATGCTTCATTGGGAAATCATTAGAAAGTTCTACAATGTACCTCTCGTCATAATGTCATTTTCCTGTTCTGTGTGTAAGATTTTAGCCAGACCACACATCAATTGACAGGTTGCCACGTTATATAGTGAAGACAGTTCTTCTGAATGTGTTTTACTTGGAACGTCTAACTTTACGTGTAATATAGTTGAATTCAATATCCTTGATAATGGCTGTAACTACAAAACACTGCTTCTAACGTTCTTGTATTCCCATAACATAAATAACGTTCCTGAACAAATTGTTGGGTATATTTTTCCTAAATAGGTTCCAGCGGATCAATTCTCTAGTGTGCCTTGTACTCTACATGTACACACTTTGTCTTCTTTGAGCTATGACCTGTGTACTCGCTTTTGTTAAACATCCATGATTTAATTGTAACGATAATACAGTTCAAAACCCATAGAGTTAGCTTTGCCGTAATCTTATATTTCTTACCTGACACATTATTACCCAGGTTGAACTCTGATTCCGTACTTGGAATACTTGTGCTGTGCTTTTTTTAATCATTATTCTATGCCTTTCTTGTTCTGCTTTATTCAGAACAATGAAGCAACAAGAAGGTTGGAAATATCATCAGTTGATGCTGCAAAATGAGCTAATAGAAACACCGTATAACATGTATTTCTATCCTAAAACACACAAGAACTCTTGCACATTCTACATTCCTTGGCTAATGTTATTCCGGATTTGGAAAGTTGTTGACCGGCTCCCTTAACGCGCTGTCCACTGTTTTATATAATCTGTTATCTCTACTACAGATTCTGATTTATGTCCTGTGTTGTCCACGAGACCTTCTGAATCGCATAAAAGTCACAATGCAATTCATGATTATCAGATAATCCCATACAATTGGCATCAGTCAGGTTTACTGTTTGACGTGAGGATGTTTCTATTGTGATGAGTTTAGTATCAAATCCTCAGAATTTTAATTTGAGATCAATATGATTTTATTGTCTGTTAAATTTACTTCTATACAGATATATTACCTATATTAACAAAATGCAAGTCCTATGTATATCGAACCTGAGTCTGTAATTTAACGTCCACTCATAATATAAATTAAACGGTTCTATTTAATACCGCAAAAATATCAATAACTCGAATATAAAATGCATTATTAATAAGAAATAAGCATTTTAAGTTCTAATAAAGTCTTGGATGGGTAACAGAACAGAAAGGTGGTATGTGTGCACTACCTTAAGATACATGTATGTTTCGCTTAAATCTGCATTAAACTTATGGACATGCGAATTCCAAACAGATTTAATATTTTTCCATTGAAAATATTGAGTTGTTATGTGCATCAAGGCAACAACAACAGAGAGAATGCCATTTTAATTAATATGAATTAATATAGTAGCATGAGTTGGATTGGAAAACCGCTGCAATAACATTATAGTAAATAGAGCGTAGGCAAATTTAGGCTTTATTTAACTTCCCACAAAATACTGACACTATATACACTGAACATTATACCGCAGCTGTGTTTTTCCACATATCTCTTTATTATCATTAACAGCTTTTTGTATATATTGTAGCATTTGGAAATTGTTGATGACCACAGCTAGGGCTGCAGTCAGTCAGGTTTAGATAATTTAGAAAAGGTAGTTCAAAGTTGAATATTAGATGGTACGAAATTCAGTATAGGGTTTTCCGGAATTGGAAAATGTATTGATACAGTACAATGCTACGTGTATGGGAAAATAACAATGAGAATGAGGGACAATATTGGAAATTGTCTGGGTTTAGCCCACGACCTATACTTAGGCTCAACTGTAAATCATCTGTACCGTGGACTCTTGTTGAAACTTGTCAGCTAACACAAGCTGTACTGGAAAAAAAAAACATTACAACGTCCGATTTGTTAGGAGTCGAAAATATTTCAGAAAATTAAAAGGGGTGTTTCCTTTTCTCATCTTGTGCAAATTTTTTTAAATATTTTTTTAGTATCTTTTTTTAACATTGGTGCTGATGTGTTTTATTCGGCTGTTGTTTTACATTCTGAAGCGGGAGTCATCACTGACTGGTGTACATGCAAGTCGGCAGTATCGGTAACTACATATTCCAATCATCCTGACCGTTCAAGCTTTTGACCGTGTAATTGATAGAGGCTAGATAAGGTTATGCTCCAGCGATTGACAGATAAACAGTATTCATTATGGTCCTAATCCGTTAGCCTACGGTATAAGACTAAAATCTTACAGAGAGATAAAGAACGGGGTAAGTTGGACAAGTTGGGAATAAAGAATGCCTTTGTTTTTGTTAAAAAAAAATGTTTATACTACAATTGGCATCTCAGTAAATGAATACACCTGATACAATTTTAACAGGAGTGCCATAACATTAATTCATTTTCATTAATTAGTTTATTATTACACACACACATTTGTTTACAAACAAAATATAGTTTTGATTGTTATGATTGATGGCCTTCAAACCTGGGGAACATCTAAAACATGTGCACAAACAAAAGGGATTCGGTTGCCTTATTCACCAATATTGAACTTACACAATTATCTATAGTACTATTCTTGACTATCATTGGGATTAAATTTCCCCACGGCTAAAAGAGGGTGTTAAAATGATTACAACACGGAAATTTGCCAGAGTAAAAACAAATCTGATTAGAGTGTCAACTTATATACCAGTGCTTGAGAATTTGATCACAAGATGGGTTGGCGTCTTTTGATGTTGATTGTGTTTGGATGATCTGGTCTGTCTAGCCTAGCAAGACGATTGCGTTTGGATGATTTGGTCTATCTGCCTAGCAAGACGATTGCGTTTGGATGATTTGGTCTATCTGGTTAGCAAGACGTGTTAGCGGTACTTCTGTTCCTCAAAATGTAATGCAAACAATTGTTGAAATGTTCGTAGAGTTTGTATCTAGACATACTATATATCTTAATCGTTAGGAATAAAGGTGCTTTACAAAACAACAAAGCTATATTTGTTTTTCAACTGTCGGCTTTAAAGGATTTATCTGGATTTTTATTTCATATCTAAAGGCTTTCAATAACTGGTATATATGTTCAATCACTCTCGTCCCAAGTGATCCTTCCTTCAACTCAGACTACGCCATCGTCGGTCCACAATTCACCCGTCCATTGAATCGTTAATCTTGGCTCTCGGCTAGATAATACATACTTGTGAGATTTCCAGACAACTTCAGCCGCTTTCCCCGATTGATTCGCGTCACTCGCAATTCTCCTTCATTGTATGTACCGTGTTAACTCAGATATGTTAACATTCCAGATTATATTTATGCGAGTAGGATCAGTACATTCGATGAAAACGACCACCAATAAACTACAAGGGAACAATGCGATGTGTCATGAAGCAGAAAATCAGCAGTGGCGAAGTTCGCTTAAGTTTATTACGCGTTTAAGCTTATTATGCGACATTCCTATATTCTCTAAGATTTCACTCAACAAAACTAGTTAAGGATCAAAAAATGTATACTAAAAAAATAGGGTTTGCCTACAACAAGATGTGTTTTATTTGAGTTAACTCTATGCTAATTTCTATGCTTTTAGTTGAATAAAACTTACCATCTCTAGGATATTCAAAAGTAATAAGTCGAATTGTTTCCGTCTCTTGCTATGGTGATGTGTGTTTATTAGCTTTTGGAAATAGTTGACGATGTTGGAATTAATTTTCTCTGATAGACAAAAGCAACGATAAACGAAAAGAAGGACAAAATATATTTAATGACTAGAAAGATGTGTATATGTTGAAAGAAAAGTTTTGTATTTTCTAGTCGACAAGA
Organism: Katharina tunicata; assembly: GCA_032466195.1. Taxonomy (NCBI): domain Eukaryota; kingdom Metazoa; phylum Mollusca; class Polyplacophora; order Chitonida; family Mopaliidae; genus Katharina; species Katharina tunicata. The sequence continues at coordinate 20,988 of JAVFBZ010136975.1, forward strand.
AAAAGTAACACTGCGAACTGCTCTTTTGTAGAATTTCCAACGGCTTGAGATGGAAGTGGCTTGCGCGTTTCCAGAGAACATTGCCTTAGGCAATATATGGGTGTATAACAAAATAGTGTGAGATGAGCAATGTATATTTTTATGTTGATGATTTGATATGATTGATAAGTCCTAGTTTTCGTGAACTTTTAACACACACATGATTGATAGGCGTGGTCCAGTTGAAACGATCGTTACATCATATCACGAGAAATTTCAGCTACTAATTTTCTCAATCGCGTTGCCAGATATGGGTTAAGGGTGGGGTAATAGTTTTCTGAAGTACACAAAGAAAATGCAATAAAGAATTCTGATGACATTCGGAATATTGTTTCCCTTGTCTGTTTTCCTTGTACGTTCATGACCTAGACACTAGATTAACTAATGCCGAAGTGGGATGTAATATTAGCCGTTTATTTACTAATCATTAAATGTATGCAGACGATCTCTGTCTCGTTTGTCCATCTGTGAGATCTCTGCCAGTTTTGCTTAAAAATGTGAAATATATGCATCAAGTCATGATATATTATGAAATATTAAAAAGACTGTGTGTATGTTATTCAAATGGTTAAATGATTTACCATTAATATATACCTGATACAACCTGGGTAATATTTTTGAAAGATATCTAAATGACACTTTGGACATACAAGTTAAAAAAAAATACTGTGAATTCGAGTAAATATTTTGATACGAAAGTTCCGGGCTTGTAGCCCTCATGTTTAGAAGATATTGTTTCACTCATATTGCGGAAATATATAGTGTTTTTCTTTGTGGATAAATTATTCAAAAAGTGTATTTAACAGCATAAGAGTAATGTAAAAAAAACTCATTTAGATGGGTGATGAATTAGAGGTTATTTGCAGCGCAACCTATATGTTTGCAATCGACAGTGTCATATCATTTGGGGAGTTAATACGAAAACCTGTTTACAGTATTATGAAAAGGGTAGATAACTCTAGTAACACCATCTTTTGTAATTTGAATCTTACTATTGTTTCATCAGTGTCATTAATGCGAAGACATTGATTCTCTACATTACATTAATATAGCTTAATAGCTAAAATAAATATGTTTATAAATATTTCATATATGTATTAATACTCTGTCTATGGACGAAAAGTCTGAAATAAAACATTATTATAATAGTTCATATAAATAAAAAATAAGATGTGTCCACGGATGGAACCATGTGGCACGCCCTAATAAATTACATCTGGTTGGGAGAGAAAATTTGTATCTGCTAGACGATGGGTTTCCCATTGATGGGTAATATACTCTGTCAAAAAAGAAACGCATAGGCAAAATATTAATAGAATTAGCTCTTTAACACAAAGCCGGATAATTCAGTAATTTTTTGGGTAGCACAGTTAAAGTTGGTACAAGTATGTGGTAATGTTTTCGCTATGGACCGACGGCAGCGGAGGCGTATTCGT
>JAVFBZ010136986.1:0-22461 GCA_032466195.1 Katharina tunicata
ACTAAGATAAAGGCACATTCGTTTATTCTATTGTTTTTTTGTATCCATCTTAATAATTATCATCATTTGATCCTATTGGTGGGGTCAAGTTTCACAAGAAACAGAACAACCAATATGCCAAGCCGCACCTGAATATAACCATTTCTGTTAGTTCTGAAAATTCAACCAAATGATCTGGATTGAGTAGCTTTCTGATTGGCTCACTCAAATTGGCCTTGGGTCGTAAAGCTTGCAATTCATTAGTGTTTCACATACACTTTTGCTACAAAAGGAACTGCACTATTTTGACATTGACAATGTCTAAAAAACAATCACTTCATCACTTGCTTGTGAAATAAACGTATTTATAAACGTATGCTGTTCAAGGTATGTTGTTCACTGCACTCACATACATGTACATGTTGTACAGCAGGTGGTGAATGGCAAACAATTTTTTATACTTTATGTGGTTTAATTCTTGTTTGTTACCTAACTTTAACATTAACAGTTGCTATGCATTGCACAGAAAAATTGATGTACAACAATAGTTGATGGGTTAGTACTTTGTACTGGTATGTTTTTATTGGCTAATTCATCAAAGAGTAAAATAGAACATGTGATTTATATTGCACGATAGTAATATCACTTAGTTTAATAAAGTATCAATGGCAAAATGTGTGGTGACAAAGTTGCAGTGAGCAGACAGAGGTAAAGTTATACAGGTCATTAACATACATAACTATGTGCTCAGTCGGTAGAGTGTTGGTCCTGCTAGCCAGAGACCCGATTTCGAATCCCAGTGGAGGCCAGCAAAATTTTCTTTCTCTACATTTATACAAAAATATATATGAATAGTTAGAACTGCAAGCCAGAGACCCGAGTTCGAATCTAGGTGGAGGCAAGCAAAATGTCGACATTTATACAAAAATATATATGAATAGTTAGATTTGTAGGTTGCATGGTACACAATTAAAAACAAATAACGATTACATAAAAAAACGATATTTCGCTTTGTTTATGATCTTTTTTGTTATTTTCAGTTATGTTTATGTTTAACCTGTTTTACTTTTTTTCTGCCATATGGATGTACGCCTACATAGATTTAGTAGAAGGAAGTTGTCAAGTGGTGTATTCTTTTATAGAAGATTGATCACCTTGTTTGTGGGATTAAAGCTTTAAATGTAATTGATGTGTATGTAATACGTGATTTTTTGGGAAGGAGTTATGAAGGGAGATTGAGAATACATGTATACGCCTCAACCAGAAGAGAATTACATCTTGATGCAAATCATAAACTGGGGAAATACCAGATACGGCATCATAATCTTTAAGCTTTACATTTACAGTGACTCTGTTTTAGCGTGATGTTGATGATGTCTATATTTAAGACATAATGTTCTATATCATGATACAACAACATCTGATAAACTGTTAACTGAGATATCCAGATAATTTCCTTCTTCATGTATTTACATTATTTTCATATAAACATTAGTTTAGACCACATTTTTGCAAGGTTGGATTCGCAGCATCCTATCACAGAAATATTTGACAGCAAGGTAGTGCAACTGTTGGTCTTTTGAATACGAGAGACATGTACTCATATTACATGGGGTTCTGTGGCAGTATGTAGGAGAAGGCAAGGACATTCAGGCTGTATGGCTGCTGATGATATAATGTGAGGATACATGTAGCAATTAAACAAACAAAGAGATATTCATTTTACAATATTAATCTGTATCAAACAATAACTCAGTGCTAAATTACAATTACTTTAATAGGGATACAAGATCCAACGACAGCTACATAAATGAACTGAGCAAAAAAGTGGTATACTGTAAATCACCTATAATCTCGAGAATGCATAATGCTCACCTTTTTACAAGTTGTGGAAGTATTATAGCATGTAAACAAACAAATCTAAGTTTATGGTAAAATCCAGATTCTCCTTAAAATGTAAAACTGTTGTTTGACTCCCAGACATTATTTAAAAGTCCTTAAAATAGCTTCCAAAGTATTAACTTCATGGTCAAAATTTTAGGTGATTTAGGGTAGTTTTATATGAATTTGAAGTCTATCTGTATCAGAAATCATTAGTGTCAACTTTCAAAGTCTGTTGCCTTTTGTATTTTATCATATCTCATTTAGAGTTTTAAATATTCTAAGCTCCGGCTAATTAATACAATTTTAGCTTTTTATGCACAATTTGCTTTCATTAACTGCTACACACTTCTTCAGGAGGAGTAACTCTTTATCAGCACACTTGATCCAAACGTTAGTTATCTCCAGATTCCTGACGTGATTACTTGTTTTGTTTCATTTGTGTTTCTATGATTGATTGAGTATGGTTTCTGTTGGTTGCATTCCACTGATCATGCTTTTAGGCTATGATTTTAAGATAATATTATATGTACATGTATACTAACAATGGATCAACATGTGTCCTGAAGGCCCTCACACAAAATATGTCAATTATTTTCCATTGCTGGGGACAAGGGCCTCTTGGGCCATATGTCTGCATATGATGGCTTTACATTTTAAATGAATTTTGGCAGAACAGTTTAAAAAAAAAAGAATGCATTTTAATCAATTTGTGTTAATTTATCGTATCATTTGGTACACTTTATTAACTTAAAAATCACTGAATTGGTAGCCGGTTGTTTCAGTTAATTCTGTAATCACCTTGTTCTACCTATAGATACACATACACTTGAATTTGTTTAAATCTTATCGCAACGATGTAAATTTTACTGCTGGCATTCCCCAGTCAATAATGATTGGGATAACAACTACATCACTGTTGGAATCAAGGAGAGTATTAGCGTATATACAACAAATATATCACTGTTGGAGTCAATGAGAGCATTAGCGTATATATGTATTGAAGATGTCATGTAACATGCAAGGAACGTGTTGAAACTATACAAAGATATTTTAAGTTTTGTTTTCCGCTTACGCACAAATGCAGAACTGTACACAGACGTATAAGAAAGACAATATACATTTAGCTTTAAGTTTATATGGCGCCACCATTAGAGTGTTTTGGGGACGTTTTTTTTCTCTTTTTTTCTATGTACGTTGTTAAAGTTTATCTAATTCCTTACAAATAAAATGATAAAAGGAAGTACATGTAAGTGGGTGTGAAGTACATGATAAAGGACAATAAAAAACTTCACTTCAAACATAAGTTTTTATTTTGCGTATTGCTGCTATGTCAACTACGCATTTACTTAGTGAAATCCGTTCTAGTTTCCAGACCCAAATATATAACAAAATCTACATTTATTGGCATGGAGTTCTAATGATAGAGGTCCGTCAACTTTGTATACTCCAAAAATTGACAAGAGATTTTAACACAGTCACCACCTTGCTTAAGAAGGGATTAGCCAGCATTCCACAAACTAACAGATAAGAGAAGAAGTTAAAATATGACAATCATTGTTTTCCCAATGCCAAATATAATATCAAAAATTAAACACTTCTATTTTATGGACTAAAAATTTAATAATAGAGAAGAAAATTACCAACTGCTTGTACATGTACAATGGGAATTGTCCCCTGACTAAGGACAGTATGTTTCCAGCTTATATTCATGCAGCCATACTTACCACTGGAGGAACATTATCTTTCCAACAGTAAAAACACTAAAGTGGCTACACTTTTTATGGTTGTGTTTAGAGTCGCTGTCTACCGTGGAATACAGCACCGTCCTATCAGTGATATGCCCTTGAGCACGGCCTTAATCAATCAATACAACAGGAATGGCCCAATCTTAAATTGCTGTTATTTGTAAATGTTCAGTAATTCTTAAAATTAAAACTTTTTTCTGTCAGCGTCAACCCTCCTTGTAAAAGGCATACAATGATGCTATTATATCTTGGTGTCAGAATTGGGATTTGTTGTCTTTGATCCTGGCTAAATACATGTATGTGGTCTGTAAAGTAGTTAATCGCCAACACTCGCTTAAAGCTGATGGACAGGTGCCCTACCAAATGTCAAGATCACTGAGTTGTTCCGCTTTTACCTGACCAGGTCAGCAACATGCACACACACACACCTGTGTTTTTCAAAGCCAAAGCTGTATATGTTTGCTTTGACTGAAGGCTTGAGCAAAACTGTGTCTATATTATAACTCCTCGTGAGAATTCAGCATTTTCTTTATACTTACATGTGTATGTTTATGTTTGGTTTGCGGGAGTTAAAGGATACTTATTGACTTAGGAAATCTATTAATTTCATGTATCCATTGAATTATTACAATCCTTTTTTTCTTCCTTCAGTCGACTTTTTGACAGAAGCTTTAAGCATTTTAACTGCATTTGTTGATAGGATGTGTTTGGAGTGTAGATGTAATCATTTGAGATTCAAGAAGTTGACCTCTTTCCTTATTATTGTATGTGCAATAGCTTTTTGTGTTTATACGGATACACCTTCATGTTGGTGGTTGCGAGAAGAAACCGGAAGAGTGTAATGGGGGGTTGTGATATGTTAGATCTGGATTGGGGCAGACAGCTGGGCATCTCTCCAGCTTCTCAACTGTCTTGGCCATTGTGTGCCCAGGGATTTGTCAAGTCTTAGGAACAGATTGATGGATGGAGAGGATGTCTCTAGGAGGGCTGATCTTGGCATACCTCGCATTGCTCCATCTTTGTACATAGAAGACGGGCGAGCTGAAACAATCATTATGTGAAAACAGTTAACAGGCAATGTTGTACTGCTACATATATGCACATACCTTAAGGATTTCACGTGATACTTTTAACTTGTATGACAATTTCCAATTTTTGAGTTGGGTTGGAAAACTTTACCTTACTTGATGCATTTCTATGATCTATGGAATATAGAAATTACAGGACTCTTCCTCAGGTACCTTTTTATCTTGTTCTGAAGAATTGTTTGTTGCCCACAAAAAACTGGTATCATGTCTTATGTTACATGTGTGTGACATTCAACTTACCAGTTTTAATAACGGTTTTAGCATATTTTCATTTCAACAATTTTTATACTGGAATTTGACTGTCAAAATTCCACCGTTTTAGGTCATCTTGAAACTTTGAAGGAACAAACTTCAATTAAAATCATGATATTGAAACATTATGGGTTTATATAGGTGTAACATGTACCACTTTATATCAACAATCACCTATGCTTTGTTTTACTTTTTAAAATTATTGATTAAATGTGGTTGATTTATTGGATGTTTTTTAATGTTTTAAAATATTAAAGTTTATAACACAGTTAAATTTATATTTGTATCTTTTAAAAAATTATCCAAAAGGCACATAAAGCTGCTGACAATTTGAAGAAAAGAAACTCCCAGTGTTTATTTTGGGAAATAGTAAATGTAACTGGTTATACTTGGCAGCTGTCAAAATGATCCCAATTGACTTTGGTTCATAGCTATATACATGTACACATTATACGTAATCAGAATATTTCAGTAAGATTTGACTTTTTTTTTTAACACGCCAATGACGCCATGCACTGCAGCACATAAATTAAGCTTATTATCGAGTCCTGAGTTGGTAGTACCTTTTCATAATTACTTTTTTACCCATGGCATACATATGCCAACATGTGTTGGTGTGGTTTTCCTTCCGTTCGTTACCACAGAAACTCTGCAAAAAAGTGCCCAATTCTTATGAAAACTCACACATACTGTACATTATTTGGTGATCAATTATAGGTCTATCGATAATGAACAGTTAATAATTAAAACAGTTACAGCCCCTTGCTCAAATACTTATTAGGTAATCATCAACAACTCGAGATTAAGACCTATCTTCCATCTTGTCTTTGGGAATTTAACTAGCCAGGGTGATTACTTTTGATAAAAATATATATTATTGCTCTTACTTAGTTGTAAGTATTTACCAGATCATTTTTCCTCTTTTTTTTCTAGAAAAGTGTTTACATGTATCCAATGGTTAGGAACTTCACTGGTAGATGACTTGTACTGTTATGTTTATTTCTCTGTCCGTCTGTTTGTCCTTTCTGTCTGCCTGTCTGTACACACTTTGTCAAAATACTCCATGTCCTTTAGATTTGGTTTTGGAGTCTATAGCCTCATGCTAATTCAGAAATTCTGGTGTAATAATATTTAGAAATGATTTTTAGATAAGCTGACAACTGTCTTTTATGGCTCATAAAACAACCTCTAGTTTACTTTAATGAGCAAATCATACAGACTGTTTTTTTTTAACAGAGCATCAAATAATTTAATGATTTACATGTATTGATCAATGTGTAGCAGATACAGTTGTCATACAATTCCACAGATAGCTAATTTACTTGGTGAATGCCTGAGTCTCCTCTGGCTGTTGATGTCATTTTTCGTATTAAGTTTATAAAGTATATTAATAATAATGAAATCATTGACAGACACATCCTTAATGTCTTTTAGTATATAGAGTGTATTTGTACATACATGTACATGTAAATGTGCAATGTAGGTGGATGGCAAAAGGTGCAAACAATGTGCCGTAATTTAAAATTATTACAAACTCATAAACATTATTGTAAATTTTATTGTATTTTGTGGCTAAAAAAACATTTGTTTCAAAACAGATTGTGTTTGATTACAATACACTGTATCTTACCAATGTTCATATAAACAGTTATTTTTTCTTCCCAACATATTAATAAATAAGTAAATAAATAAAAAAAAGCATTGAAGATCGTAACAGTTTATGTAGAACATACATCTATGATTCATATCCTGTTAATTATTCAATGTCTCTGGCTCTATGGGCTGTTTTTGAACAATATGCAATTATGTAGCTGTATGTACAGAAAAAAAATACATAGTTTTTATGCTCATTTTTTTGTAGCTCTCAATTATAGTGATTTGTCTTTATTAGCCTAGAGAAAGATATATTTAATAAAACAGAGCCACTTTAATAAGTCTCAGAGGATAATTATGATGGTTATGTTTCTTGTCTTTTGGTGTTTTTTTCTTCTTGCCTTCTGGTTTTCTACAATTTAGTAAAAATCAAAACACGTAACCATTGGCTAAAAGAAAAAATTTGAAGAGAAAAGCTGCATAAAACATGCCATTCTGCTTAAAATGTAATTTGTTACCTTAATCGTAACAATTCATTGTAGTTTATACACATTTGATGTAATGCACTTTTATGGCAACAATAGTGATTTATGATTGTTTACGTCAGAAACAATACAAGTAAGACAGCCTGTCTATCGTGTTAGTATCATGCTTTACTTGTTTAGATTGATCTAAAAATGACGTTCGTTGAAAATAAACCACATCAGAGGCAACACTTTACTGACTTGTACAATTACGTGTCATCAAATGGTAAAAGGCACTCAAAAACTATTGTCAAAAAGACTGTTTAATAAGGTAATTATCCTGGTGTTTTGATTGGTCAATTTTAATACCCGGGGATAAAAATCCATACACTGAGATATTTCAACTCACGGGTAATAAAAAACAAGCATGGCTGCCTTCGCTTAACATTCTGTATTCTAAGGTTAATAAAGCTGACAGTAAAATTCAACTACTAGGTGGCATAGGTATACCTTAAAACATACCTTCTTCACAATCACTATATTTAAATGACGGTAAAATATCAGAAACCTCATTTTTAATAAAACTTAATCGTCACTTGTTTTGAATGTCACTGGAATCTGACAGCGTTGTCACAGTAGTGACATTGCTGAGGGGTGTTCACACTGATCAACATTGACGAGGACACATTTGTTACTAGTTTTAAGTCTTCACTTTAAATTAAAGGCTCCATGGAATTCAATAGCCTTCCTGACGACATCCGTGCAATAACTGATTTATGTGCCTTCAAAAAATCATGCACTAAATTTTTAATCAAATATTTTTTTGACAACTTCTTAAACTAATGATTTATTCTCTATATGAAAACTGCACAACATTTGCAGTTATGAAAACTAACTGTGATATAAATGTATGGAATATTTTTATTTTAATGTCACAAAACACATTTGTACATATTTCTAATTTTAAGCATACCATTGTGTTTTATTTATTTAATTTATCATTGTTATTTCTTTGTGATTGTTATTTGTAACTCGACCTCCATGAAAAGAGGTTTCGTACCTATGTGAGTCATCAAGTTTTTAAATAAAGAATATCTATCTATCTATCTATCTACATAAACTTAGAGTGGCTTGCTTGATGGATAATAAATTTGTCATTGACTTTTTCTTGCACTGGCAGGGTTACAGACTCTAATGAAGGTCATAGAAGCCCGTACACCCAAATATAAACGTCAATAACTAATGATATTATCAGTTTGTAAAGCTTATGTAAATTTAGTACCTTATATCCATGGTAACTGAAACTTAGCCTTCAGACAGTCACAGTATGATTGACAGGTCATGAAAGAGAACATTTCTACATGTAAGTGTAATTGCCTTGTCTATCTCTCTCTCTCTCTCTCAACTATCCTGTTATTGTTTTGTTTTTTATTAACTCTAGTTGTATTGTAAACCATCTGTTCAAATGAGAAACCTTTACTGTTTGACTTTTATATATCTGCTGTAAGAACTAAAAACGTTTGTTAAAGATCATGTCCTTATGTTAGTTTATTGGTGTGTTCCTAAGTTTGTTTGCATCTAGATGAGTCAGAGAATGGAAACAGACTTTGACAGGGTACATATAGTCACATGACTGGATGAATACAAAGTCATTAATACTGCCTCTTTAGGTAAATTAGTAGGGTTGTCTTTTTTGTGTTGTATTTACTGCTGTCATAGGCGTATAGCACACATTGTATCTTATATGTTTGAAAAGGTCACCAGTGGTTACAATACAATTTATATGTACAATGAAATCTAGTCTATGATTCCCACAAGTTTTGGCTTCTGCACTTCTTTCTATGTTTATTTCTGGGTGGGATTTGGGTAGGCCCAGACACAGGATTTGGGCACAATTTGACAATAGTTTCACTAAAATCTTATTGTATGTGTTAAACTTGAAAAATATATTTAGTCTTTTGTTATTGATAGTTTATTATTAGGTTTGTTCATCCTAGATGGATCAGGTGATCAACCCCACCATTTCACCTGTGGGAACCAAGACAGTGGATTGGCCCATTACCAAACTAACCAACCATTTATTTACATTGTGAACAGTGGTATTTAAGACAGTGGTCAGGTGTGCTTAGAATTGGGGACCAGAAAACTATTTCAACAACAGTTACCATCTATTAGTTTAAATTGAATGTCAAGACATTGGGTTAGCCTTGTGTTAGAGAATTAACTGTAGAGCACTTATGTTTTCTTTAGATTGTTGACCTTTAAGTAAAAAATGTATGCGTCTTTGCACCTTTCACCCTTCCTGAATATGCCACTGTCCCAACTGCCCTCAAAAGTTTTCAAGCAATATGCCCCTAGATGACCTTTTTAAATAATCGTTAGCTTGCACTTGTTGAAGATTAATACACATACATGACAGGATAAATCTAGGATATTTCTAAGATATATGCTGATACCTCCACTGATGGTAAGTTCCTCCACTGACAGTAAGTTCTTCCATTTTGTCTGATAATTAAATATGATCTTTTGTTGTTGTTTACTTACAGGCTATCTTTGGTGGGAACATTGCTGGACGACGGCTAACTGGTGTTAAGATTAATCCTCTCTTTCTGGAAGGTCACTCTGAGGAGGATGTCAGACAGACAGAATCCCTGGGCAGGAATGGGTCACGCAGGAAAGACCCAGCCATACGCCTTAACGTCTACGATCTACGCTCTCCTGCACATAATTCGAAGGGAGATAATGGCAAACGTCATACCATTGTTAGTATAGGTGGCCATGAAGTTATAAGTCTATCCAATGATGATAGGAAGACTGAAAACAATGATGTCCCTGAGACTAACCCATCAGAAAATCCACCACTCACTTCACCCGATGTTGACCTGAACATTGATAACCCCTGCACAGAAGACAATAACACAGGCAACCAGTCCCAGAAAGATTTCACAGTTGTATCTATAACACCTGGTTCAGATCTTACTGATTATAGGACTAATGTATCTCCACTTAGGTTAAATGGTGGAACCAAACACACTTGTAGATATGTTGGTAGTGATGGAGTCAATAGTACAGGCATTGTCAAAGATGGCGAAGAATCCGTTTCAAAAGATGTGCAAGAAGTTGTGGTTAAGTATGCAGAGACTGTTGAAACATCAGTGATGGACACACCCAACGAGCCACTTAAATGGCCACATCTTTCAGATATTCTAGATGATAAACTAGCTGTAGCTGACTGCAAAGATAATAATTCAAACCATGATACAGCTAATCATATGCAACAAGACACAATCTCTGCTCCTGACTTGACCAATCATCACTCCTCAAAAAGTAAAGTTTTAAAACCAATTTTAGTACGGTCACAATCATCCTTTGATACCTTACTCTCTTCATCAGGATCATCTCATGTGATCTTAGAAGAGACAATTAAAGAACTGGCCAAGTCCAACATAAAAAGCGTCAAATTTGCTGAAGATACCATCGACAATGAGAACAAAACAAAGCGCTATGTGAAAGAGCGTATAGACCTTAGTCAGGTGAACAAGGGTCAACCTGTGATAATGTCAGGAGTTGTGAATCCTGCCTTTGTTGGGGATATACAAATGAAAAATGTAAATAATAATCATACAGTTCCACAGGTTAACCTCCAGGTGAGCAATGTATACCTGAAGATTATAAACATCCTGTTACTTAGGCATGATTAAGGTATATTGTTGAATAGTATACTTACAGTGGCTGGCTGACCAGGTTGTCAGGTTGCCAGATGGCAAGTGGGCCCATGACAAAATGGGCCCCCCTTAGGCGTTACAAAAAAAATAAAAGTTAGAAGTGTTACATGTAATGACCTTTTAACAGCAGTATAATATAATATAATTTCTAATACATTTAATATTCAAGGGTCCCTCCTTATTGGCTATTTTACTCCCCACTCTCAAAATGGAAGACTATTTAAACTTTTTTTTATTTTTTTATTTATTTGTTATAAAACATTAAATGATAGCATTGTAGGTTTTGGGTGGGCCCTTTTTTCTCCTGGCAACCAATATTTTTAGACCCAGTCCACCACTGTATACTTACAAATAATATTTTCTTCTAGAGTTACATTGTCTTAATCCTGGCAGGGTATATATTGAAGTTCTAAAAAATGTTAAACAGCAAAAACTTCTGATTTTTGGATAACATGAAAATTCTCTGAAATGTGTCAAATCAAGCTTATACATTTAAATGCCAAAGACACAAGAAAAAAAGGCCTGCAAAGCAAAGTCATGTTTATAATGTCATTGAACAACAGATCAAAATTCGGAATTGCAAACAATTATTACTGTATGTGTTCATTGTAATACTAATATCATGTTTATAAATCAAGAAACCACTTGCTCAATCATGTTGAAGATTAAGCAGAAAAATCAAGATTATTTTATAGAAGAAATGTCAATCAAACATAAAAAGTTTCACATAAATCATGCACATTAGCTCTCAATTTTCTGCTTATTCTGTATGTTACTATTTAACATCACTATAAAACTCATTATTCTTCTCCGTCCGTATACAGATGTGCAACCTAAACCTGTTTTTTAATCTATGAAACTTTCCACCTAAATTGTGTAAACTAGCGGCTCTTCATAATTGTTGTTTATGCCATTAATTTGTATAACATATAGAGGGTTGTTATTTGTACAATGATATTTGTATATGCACAGAAGTACAGCCGTACTGGTAAAGTCTGCATTGGAAAACTACATTTTGACACCGTTCACAATATTGTGATAATTGGAATAAGTTATCACATTTTGTAATAACTAATAAGTGGACGCAATTACGGTACCAAACCTATTTTTATTTTATTTTCGTAGCTCTCAGACTTGAATATCCCCGCCTACATGCAGAAGTATTTGGTAGAAAGCCCAGCAGTTGAACCAGTCTTCGAAGAAAACAAGACTGCTCCGTCTGTAGTGGTATCATCAGTGAGTGTAACTGTTCCCACAGAACAGTCAATAGAATACGAGGTAAATTTGGTTTTAAGTCTACCTTTTCATTCACAACAATGTTTTTTTTTTACCTATTCAATAAATACTTATACAGAGAAAAAATAATACTCATGCAGACGTTTTGCAGCCTGTTCTAAAATCACATTTGATCAAAAGCTTTCAGTACATTTTTATCTATTTATTTAATGGTTTCAGTTCACAACAAAATAACATGTGATAGATACTTGCGCAGAATTATACATTTAATTAAATATATAATTAAATTTAGCATTTACATTTATAAGATGCATGAGTACCATTCAAATTTGGCTAATGTATGTGTTGTTTGCTTCCAGGAATCACCAGAGGACACCAGTCAAGACACAGAAATGTCTGAAATACCAGGTTATGCTGATATCGTGATGAAAACTGCTCTTCAAGAGCGACGTAAACAAGCAGTCAAATGGACTGTAATAACTGTAGTTGTTGTTGTTCTGCTAGTACTAGCAATAGCATTACCCATATATTTCACATCCAGATAGCAGTACCAAGGCCACCATAATTTTTTTTGTGACATTGTACTTTTGAAAAAATACTCAGTCTCACTTGCAAAGCTAACATTGTAAGATGGCTTCTACTGTTATACTGTACAATATACTGTTACTACATGTACATAGCTTTCTGTTAAAAGCATAACTTGTTACTTGGCCATCGCTATATTATATTGCCTCGAGCTTCCTGTGCCCTGATGCTTTGAGTGTGCCCTAGTGCCTTCAAGGCTAAGAGGTATGAAGAAGTTGATTTGTTGAGGCGTTCTGTCCTTGTCCTGTTCTTTGCATGCATAGTTGGAGGTGGTTGCCTTTATCTATTGGGCTGGCACACCATTGTATGAGGGAATAACCTTTATAGTACAGTGGCCCTCTGGCTAAGGGCAGTATGTTTCCATAATATATTCATGCTGTCATACTTATCACTGGGGGAACATTTTTCTACCAACAGTGATAACACTTAGTTGACTTCACATTTTTGGGTTGTGTTAGAGTAGCTGTTGGAATTCATTGCCGTCATATAAGGGAAGTTTCCTTGAGCTAGGCTTTAAACACCAATCAATCCTTAGTAAAGTGAACAATAAAGTCAAACAAACGAACATATCTTGTTTTCCAAACGTACTTCTTAAGACTGCCCCATATAATAATCTTAGAGGTATAAAACAGAGACAATTTAGGTATACTACTTTTTATTTGTATTTCCAGCAAGTTAAATGTTTTGTCTCTCTCAAACAGTAATGTTGCATGCGTACTCAGTAGTGCTACATGGATTGTAAAGGTTTGCTATGAAATGGTTGCAAATAAACAGTAATTTACTTCTTCTAATACCAAAGAGTAGACAATATGCTGTTATGTATGTCATGTATCTGCACCTTCCAGAGAGTAACTTCCAACCTTGAGTTCCGAAGTGAAAATTTCTACTAAAGAAAACTAAAACACATTCCACTCCTGGGAGGAAAAAATGGGGACATTTCCTCTGACAGACACAGACACAGACACAGACAGAGGACAGTAAATCGCAATCGGGGACTGTCCAAGGAAAATGGGTCCGTCTGGTCACCCTAGCTCAGGTGGTAATGAGACGTTTGTTCATGGAAGACGAAGTGAGAAAATTACCTGTTGTACACTAATACATGTATAAAACAAAAAAATGTATATTATCCATTTTAGTAAAGCCCAAAAATGCAGTTGATGGTGTTTATTAGTCTTTGTTTGTTGAATATACATGTAGTTGTACCTCATGGCTGGCCCTCACTTCAATCCTTGTGTGTATGCCGTTAGGCATCTCTGGTCTCAGCGGTTATTGAATTTGAAAGCAGTGAAACTGTTCTGCTCCAAAAGCTTTTTTCCTATTGGATAGTTTTAATTTTTGGTTTATTTCATCCACAGAGGTATCATGTATTTTGATTCCTGTATATGTTATCTGCAATTCCAGTGCTACACAGATTAAAAACCCGTCAATTGTATGTTACTACATGTACCTTCAGCAAGTAAATCGAACGTAATTTTTCCTAAACGACGTAAATGAAATTGTTCCCGTCGAAAAGAGCTGTAAATATCATAAGGGACATAACTCCTCATTTAATCAAATGAATTCATTTCACGTTTACAGTGTGTGAACGATGTCATATACCCGTTATTGATTTGATATACTAGTACACATATTCCACTCGTCTGAAACTAGAACGAATTATTATGCTATGTGAATAACAGACACATTGTGCTTCTATTTTCTGAATATATTCTTAGGAAGACTGACTGGACAACGAATCCATCTAGTGCCATTTAGTTAAGTGTCGCGAGTTGCTTTTTCATGTGCCAATCATGTTTTATTATTCAATTCTAATTATCTTCACATGAATCTGTATGAATAAAATGTAAATTTAACTACGTTTTTGTAGGCTTACACGACTTAATTATATTTCACAGATTTAAGTAGTTTTATAATATGTAATAAATGTCTTATTTATATATTTATTTGAGTTATTGATTTGACAAACATTACTTGTTTTCGTTGTCTTTTAAGTCCCATTTTAGTGGTAAGTAGACTTGCATTTAAATTGTGTTGTTTCACTTAAAATTATACTTCTCTGTATACAGTACAGGGAACGCCTACTAACTGAAAAAATATCAAAATGAAGACTTGGTGAAATGATTCTCATATATACCTTCATGAGAACATTACAGAAAATTCCTGAAAGATGTACGTTAGGAATATAGCCCTGCGCCACAATATGTGTGGAAGAATGTGGCGATGTTCCTGAGATCTTCCATCCGTGGATGTTCCTGGAAGATGTACTTACAATTTAAAAAAAACTCCGAAAAGATCCCAGGATTTAGGGGAAGTTCGGACCCAGGAAATAACATAATATCCTAAGATAAAAGTATATTTAACGTAAGCCTTTAATGGCCATTATCTTGGAATATAATTAATCAAAAACTGGTTAAACTCATGATGAAACAAGAAGCCTTTAACAATTAACAGTATAAACTCCATTCAACTTAACATGCATTAAGTAGTCTGAATAGTAAAATATTATTATTTGTAAAAAATAGCCATAAATTACATTAATTATATCGAGGAGATCGAAGCATTGGGTATCTCGTTCCATTTTAGGTGTGCTGTTGAACCTAGAGAACCAACTTTGAAATGTTTGCAAACAACATCAAACGTTGTGCAGATATGCCTTAACATTTCAATCCGTTCATCCAGGTTTAGCTATGTAACATATATTCACATATTACTGCCGATCAGAATTGAGTTCTGCGATGCAAGAACAATATCATAGATTGGTCGCACACGGCCAGACGACCTTATTTTTTTACCTTTGTATGTTCAAACCATGAACGACCATAATACTTTGGCCGAGCTTAATATAATGAACCTCAATTCAGAATTGTCCAACTTTTCGATTGCAAAATAGACACACCAATTCCAAGCACGAACTGATTTTTGCAGCGATCAGAGCGTTTTATTTGATTTCGTGTGAATTAATGTCGTTTGCCGTCTGTTTTCCATACTTGTAACTTAAAGTTTTATCAGCAACTTTTCCCATTCTTTTTCGCTATTACATGATGCTTTGGGCTCTTCAAGATTGTCCTTATCGCTACTTTACGATGTCTTTTAACTTCTAACGCACTCAAAGATGATTAATGTAGAAGTTTTCAAATCGGGCGTGTTGTTTCTGGCAAGATTTTAAATATGCATTTAAAATGTACAATACCCTCCGGCCTTGGCGGCCATCATTCCAGAGAATTGAGGTAGGGTCATTGTCGGAAAACTTGTGATTTGCAGCAATGTTTTGTGTGGCTCTTATGCCCTGCCGCTCTCTGAGTTAAGGGGCATCAAACCGATTTGTTGTGGTGTTCTGTCAATGTATAGTGGCGTCTTCCATGTTGACGGCGTGAGTTGTTTCGTCCACCCATTAGGCTGGTACGCTGGTACACGTGCCCTAAGGACGTTTCAGCCTAGATGCTAAGACCGTTTTCAAGGAAATTTTGAAAATGGTATCATATTTTTGCTTGAAAACGGTCTTAGAATCTAGGCCGAAACGTTTATCAGTATACTCAGAAGTTGAAATCCATCTTAGTCATGTTTTTGTTATGTATTTGCCCAGCTTCTAAATGCCGCTTAAACAAGATATTCCCCAATCAATCAATCCTTTCAACCAAACTGGTCACGAAACATGCACGATCTGAAAATCTCTTGATCAGTTGAGTTGTAAACATCGGCGAAAGCGTGTTTAAATGAATACTTGTATTTTGTGAATGAAGTCAAACGTCGTCGTTCACATTATTTTCGAATCTTAGTTATTGGTGGCTGTTTATAATGTGCTACTGCTTTTTTTTTCAACTAAGTCAGTACGCTTAAGTATTGGTTAACTTTCCCATCGCAAGAATGTTTCCCTAAACACCAAGAAAATATAGCCGTTCATGTTGCGACAGACGATACTTTTGAAGAAAAAACAAATATCTTTTATATGTTTAAACGATCCATTCTTCAACGTTTATTTTCAATATGGTTGAAACAAACAAGGTCAAACTTCATTTTAGAGATACAAATCACAAGGTTCAAGAAAATGTCTTTGACTGTCTATAAACTGAGTTGCAAATTGTGGCATTAAATAATCATACATACAAATTGAGTTAAAAATAGAACTTCTAATGTCAAATTATTGTCAAGTTTCCTTTATTTACACCCAGACCACATTTGCGGTATATGGGGAAAATGAATGATCGGGTCACTGAATGAGCTTAGTTCTTCGCAAAAAAGTCATAAATGCTTTAAATTCTACATGACACACAAAAAGTATTATTGTTAACATCTGGTGTTCATGTATTTATGTATTAGAACATACGTAGATATGGACATTTACTCTACGCAAAAAGTCACATGCATTTAATTCTACATGACGGTCATCAAAGAAATAATAAGTAACAGATTTGGAGCCCACCATCTTGAATGTGTTCATGTGGCGACGATAAAATCATACCAAACTTAGTGAACAAAAGTTCCGTGGAAACGGTATAGTTAAACTTGTACCAAACAAGTCTGAAAACATAAATATTTGCCCATCTATTTGTGTTATCGGGCACAATCTATCCGGCCGAAGAGACGGGGGAATTGGAAGGCAGTCGTCGGCTATAACCTGAGCTAGAAAGTTGATAGACTTGCGTCTTCTCACGTCTGCCACAAAGTCGATGATAGACATATCGACGAATGTCTCGTTTTGCCAAACCATACACAACAGGATTCAAAGCTGAATGTGCCATAGCCATCATTGGGAAAACTTCAAACATCCACTTTGGTATTGAAGTAATGTCAACGATACATCCCATGAAAACTAACCCCCCTATAGGGCTCCAGGATATCAGGAAGTAATCCACCACAAACATCACCATGAAAAATGTACGAACGTCCTTTTTAAAACTCTGCCATGTTGATCTGTCTTTGTTTTTGCCGGTTCTAGTATAGTGTTTCCTCACTTGTCGACAGGCCACGCACAAAATTCTCATGTGGAAATACGTAATAGTTACAAAGACGAGTATAACTATTCCAGTGATAAGGTACGTGTAGCTGCATGAGGTGATATGTTCTATCTCACACGTACTCTGTAAATGAACTGTAGTGGAATTAAGAGAGGAATTCCCGTTGTTTAAATTAAAAGAGGAATTCCCGTTGTTTAGCGTATCTGGAAACGGCTCGTACCATCCCAAAGCAGGAGCAATCGTTATTATAAACGGCACAATCCAACATGCCGTGATACTTTTCCTTAAAACGGAGTGGGTAAAAATGACAGGATACTTCAGAGGATAAACAACGCTTAAGTAACGTTCCACAGCAACTAGAACAATGTGGTGCAACGAGACGATAATAAAGTAAAGAACAATGGAATGAACACAGGCACAGATATAAGCCGTTTCTATGATGATGTTAAAGTGTGAGAAGACCCCGACGACCGGCGTCACCAATAATCCCACTAACAAATCTGCTATGGCCATGGACAGAAGAATCAGGTTGGTTGTGGTTCGGAGAAGTCTTTTGCTGCCAAGTATGACAATAAAACCAGTGTTTGTAACGCAAGCTGCGCCGGCGAGAACCAGATGAAACCACATGTTGTCTATCAGTTCGTGTGAGAATTTTAATTTTGACTGATTCCTCGAAAGTTCTGATCAAAATGTTAAAACCATCTTGCGACAGTTCCACAGAATTTGCGCAGTTAGGTTCTGCTCGAGAGCGCAACTGTAAGGGCTATTTGAGTTTGACAGCGTGATGTGTCCAATCAGTGTCATATTGAAATAGTGCCGTTCTGATATATTTATAGTCATAACTATCAAACATATGTTTACAAAGTCATCGAGTTATTCTATGTTCGCACTCAGTATACAATTCACATCGTGCACACTAAGGTGTGTAAACTGTACGCTATTATCGTTTATTGGTATTGATACATCTAAACAAATACACGGAATTTGTTGAGTAAATAGGTTTGTTAACAATAGGTAAGCAGCATTCATTTAATGATAGTTCACTGTTGTTTAAGTGAAGTATAAAATATATCGTGACAGTTTCTAAGTAAATATAACGGTTAATTGCAAATATATGGCATTAATTGTATACGTCATCGATGCCATTGAATTATAGCATTCGTCGTGTTATCCGCGAATTTAATTGAAAATTGTGTTTAAACACATCAATGTCAATGTAAATAAATTTGTTGGTTGAACATTTCGTCATATACAAACCTCTGGCTTCACGCAATGCTTAAAGACAAAACGTAATAATTTGTAACGCGAATTTAGAACGATCTCTGATCTGACGCTGACATTATCACTGATAGGTTTCCATGGCTGAAAAGAATGCCTTCAAGGACAAGACCAGCGATTTTCGACCAGACTTCACTTTTCTCCGTGTATAATTTTAAAGACATATATTCTTGTATTTTATTGGTGCCTAAGTCAGCTAAACGGAGATCGAGCTATTTTAAATATCGGTGTGACATCACGGATTCGGATAAACAAAGGCCCTATGGTTACGTATATACACATATAATACAAGCATATCTCTCAAATGTATGTATATGCAGATAATATACAGCATACTTATGGATGTATTTGGGGTCTTTCTGTATAAGTTCCTATTTTCTATATGTTACAGTTGCGTTTCTGAACTACCGATATTCAAAATACCTCGTTTCCGTTTTGCTGACGTTAAGAGTGATACAATACAAGCATATTTCTTGTGAAATTACACGTGTAAATTAGAGAAGTCTGGTCAAAAATCGCTGGTCTTCTCCTTTAATGTGGGTTGTATAATCCATACAGTTAAACCATGTCTATCGTTGACGACGAACGAGTGAGAACAAGTAGAAGCGTGTACTTTCTGACACTTAATTTTGGTGATACGTTTCGATAAAAGTACGTTTAAAAGAAATATTTCCAATAAATAATGAGAGCTCGATGTATTGCGATAGTAATCAAATCAGACATTCACTATACTGCTCTGGATTTTAAATGGAAAGTCATTCTGAATCTGACGAGAACTTCTGACAGCATTTCAGGCTGAGTGCACGTAATTTGACACACTACAGACCATTTTGGTGCACACAATATATTACACTTAATATTTTTTCTTGTTGCTTTATTCAACACTTTAAGCCTTCTTCCTCGCCGGCAAAACACTATCAGACGCTTTAAAGAATAATGTTGCCTGTTTGACTTCAAGATATCAATAATTGAAAGAAATCTAAATATATGGTCAATGCATAGAAACCTTCGCGGAAGACAGAATGTAATTCCAACAGTAAAAAATATTTTCAAAGGATTCGTTTAGCCTAGTAGTAGTGTTTAAAACATAGTTGTATATTTACCCAATGCAACTAAGTATAATAATGGACCTGTAGTTATCTGGCGGATCACCTTTAAGATTATGCATGTCACTAGGTTTGCTAATGCATATAACCCCAGATTCTAGACATAATGCCACAATTTAAAAAAAAGTTCATACTTATAAGAAAACATCTATATCCTCTTTGGTTATCATTCGTTGATGACCATGTCAATACTGGGCCTTGTTAGGCTGGCGATCAATATTCTTTCGCAAAGGGTCTTTTGAATACTTCTGTTGTAATTGTTGGTAAGACAAATCTCCTAATAGTAAGCACAATAATGATAATACTTATAAAAAATTGGTTGTTGTTGAGGGTAAAAGAGAGGACAGGTAATTAATATCATTGTGCTATTCTGTGTGATCAAGTGGTACATAAAAAGCAACAAACTTACAACTTAAGCTCTTTACCGATCCGAAATTCTGTGTCTTAGTCAGCGCCGTCATGTAACTGAATATTTCTGGAATACGATTGACAAAAGGCATCTTTATAAACATTAGATTTTGTACTAGATACCACCAGATAGCGCGAAGATGTCACTTCAAGCGAAAGGACAAGAGTGGTCATCTAAGTAATCAAAATCGGTATAAAACTAAAATACGTGAAAACAAAAACTCTGAGAAAATACAAAATAGAAATCTGTTTTTCCCACAAACTGTACGTGATTGGAATTCTGTAACCCCTCCAGTCCGAAGCGCACCAACAATTTCAAATTCTAAAGAAAAACTCTTCCAAGTGCACCAAAGTTCCCATCCCTCAACGCTGGTTTTATGCCGGAGCGCGTCTTGATAATATATACTGCTATGTCGCTTACGCAATGGTTGCAGTTCATTATCTTCAGATTTATACAAACAAATTTTGACTGATTCTCCTAACTGTTGTGTGGTTTTGGAGACGAGTCGGCCACTCACTTTCTGCTGATTTGTCCTACTTTCCCACCAAAAAGGGCATGTATGTTAAATAAAATTCTTAATCATATAGATTCAAAGACAAAATAACATCAGCTCTTATCTTATACGGTTGTGAAACACTTTCCACTAAAACAACCATATATATTACTGAATGTGTTCCTTCTTTTAAAAAAGAAGCCAAACGTTTTATATAGGATACTTAACAAATATATATATAGAGTATAGGCTAATATATTATCTTTTAGGAGTATACACGCCATTCATCTTGTATTTCTGATCATTAACTAATGCACCTTTGTACAGCACTGCAACTGCACTTATGTAATTCACTTAAATTAAATGTTTATGTGTAATTCCTTATAAGGTGACACGGGATAAGCCATATTCTTAATGTGTTTCCCGTCATGTAAATTATATTTAAGCCAAAAAGAAATGACAAATGCAATCGATTTTCAGTCATTAAAAGAAGTAGGATTTGATAGTATGACATTTGATCAAAACAGGTTAACATATAACATATATATATATAAGTCTCAACAATTGTTCAGTTTTAATACTTCACACAATGCCTTGTCGTGGCTGTCGAAAGACACCCACGACAACCGTCTGTCTGTCAAGGATATGTTTGTTAAGACGCACAGGTGGTACAGATTTGGCTTCTAATTTTGACTTCTTTTATCTGATTATCGACAAGTTATATTTTGTAAAACAGTATATAAGAACTAACAGAATGAACATGTATCAGGTTTTTATCATGACCGTAACAATGGGTTCTCTACACGTGTTGCTGCTCTCTGCTATTGCATTCCAGATGGTGATTGGTGAGGTAAGTATTCCAGCTATTATTCTCCATATATCTTAAACGTCCAGTTTTGCAGAAAATACATTCTTGGAGGTCTTAGTCGAATGAATGCAATTGAAATTTCTATTGGGAACATATTCTGACATCAGTTTGCACACCAATAAGACATACATGTGCGATAAACCCAGTTGACAAGTTTTTATTTCTACTTTATACCTTTTTTATTTTTTATCTCAAACAGGATGCTCTCGACCAAAGTGCATTTAATCGTCAAGGTAAGTCAAACATAAATTTTCAAAAAAAACCCCTCAGAATTAACTCGATTTTCTTCGACTATGTTCTAAAAGTGCTAGACTGTACGTTTTTCAGTTATATCGGAACCCGAAAGAATTCACTCAATTTTAAATCTTTGATCTTGAAGAAGGGTGAGCCAAATAAACCAAACCGTTAGGGTTTACTTTGCATTGTGTAAAGAGTATTTCTCAAATCATATCGTATTTTTATTTTGTCATGCTTAATTGTATATTTATCTTACTTCAGTTCGTTTCCCAAGCTCCTGCGACACTGAATTGTTCTTCGGCAGAGGTGTGTTTTATAGTAATAATTAGCCTGCCAACTATGATAATAATATGGACTGTTTGACCCGGATCGTCCCTGATTTGTCTGGTAATTACACCATGGGCATCTACTTCTGTGACTTTGTCTCTGAGGTTGTGTTTGATTACATACAACTGGGTCCTTCTGTTGACTTTCATGGGACCAAAACGGACGCATACTATGAATGTAAGTATAATAAAAGTTTACAAAATCAAATCTACTGTCTTCCGTATTACGGTGCCTCAT
>JAVFBZ010136997.1:0-16197 GCA_032466195.1 Katharina tunicata
AAAGTTGTTCTGAGTATCTCTTAGATCTAGTTTATGGAGCTCAAAGGCAATTAGATTCTTAGTGAAAAGGACTTTTATTGGTTAAGAGTCAGCCAGTCTTTGATTTTATCACTTTCCTTGATCACTGTGTTGTAGTTGTTATTGTTCATTAGAGACAAGGCATAGGTTGTTGTTGTTTCGGCTGCCTATTCATCTGAGATGGCTGAGTCCAAGAATTTTGCCTAATTGCCCCTTGGGGTCAATGTTATCACTGGGATTTCCACTAAGTTCTCTCACTAGGGGCATCTTGGGAGATTAGCAACAAGCGATCCCTTGTGATCCAGTTAGTTTCAAAGGCACTGCTATCAAAGGTCTAGTCAGGGTGGCCAGAGGTGTCTCATGCCAACTTTATCACTCGACTGGCTTACTTGATCTCCTAGTTTAATGATTCTTTGAGAACAAAATCCATCTTAAATGGCACCATTCTAGCACTATGCATACTCAAAGAATGGAGATATTCATTGACCATTTGCTAGATTCTTCAAAACAAAATTTGGGTACTTAGCAAGACAGGAGAACACTGAATAAATTAAAATGTGAGAATAACCAAGGCTAAATATACATGTAACTTAGAAACAAGCCTATAGTCCCTTTAATGTGTAACTGCCAAATTATATCCTTAACAACTTAGTGAGGAAAGCAAACTTCAAAGATCTCGAGGCATTTGTAATGTAAAAGTTACAAACAGAAAATTGATTACTCTGGTGTATGGAGTGGAAGGTTACAATTGTCAAGGGATTATCTAAATCAGAAAAGTTATGTGATTTAGAAGATTATATTGGCGTGGTTTGTACAGCACCTGATTGTAATATATAGGCCTCTAACCTGCACACATAGGGCTTAAAATGACCAATTCATATTTCACATTATTATCCCCAAAGTATCTTTTCACTTTGAAGTGTCATGGTAATTGGTAAGAGTTAGTTTGTTATAATTTAAATAACCTATCCATTTAACACCTTGAAGGAGAATCAATAGATCAAAACCTATGTAAGGGTTACCTTTTAAAAAACCTGATTAAAACAAAAAGCAACTAAATAAACATCTAAAAGCCCCAATGAAGCAAGCTAGTCTAATTGGACCCATCTGAGTGGCTTGATGCACTCCTTATCAGTGTCATATACTATCTGTTAAGGGTGGTAATTAAGTGGCCTGCCATTAGACAAGTGTGTATGTATATCAGCCTTTAACTCACAAACCCTTACCCAATAAGTCATGCATGCAGTTTGGTGAGTGGTTAGCCAACAGGGGGGTCTCCCAGGACTGAACCGCCTTCTTGTTAACTCCATTCTTTAAAATACATTAGGATAGATTATTTTATTTTATTGATGAAACACGTTGTAAATTAACTCTGGTGTGCCGAAAATTAGACTTAATTTTCTTTTGAGACTTTCAACATTTCTGCACACAATTTTCACACACAAGAAACATCATTTTTATAGTCAATACATTTTTCAATTTGTTGTTGTTGTTGTTAATGTCCTTCAGTATG
Organism: Katharina tunicata; assembly: GCA_032466195.1. Lineage (NCBI taxonomy): Eukaryota > Metazoa > Mollusca > Polyplacophora > Chitonida > Mopaliidae > Katharina > Katharina tunicata. The sequence goes on from JAVFBZ010136997.1 coordinate 1,532, forward strand.
GAATTTTGGCAATGCCTAGTGAAAAAAAAAAATGATACTGCAAACTGTTTGTGTGTCTAAGCTATTGTATTTGTGAAGCATATGAATTACTAATCATCTTCAATATGTGAACAGGGCAGCGCCGTGGCATTGTGGTTGAGCGTTGGACTACGAAACCCCCTTCACTGAACCCGGAATAGGTTCAACCCCCCCTGTGGACCTTAGGTATAAAAGGGAAGTTTTCTGATGGCTGCAGAGATCACCGGGTGGTTTTTATGAGGTTTCTTCCCGGTTTTCCACCATACACCGGCAACGCAACTTATTAAGATTAGTAAGTCGTCATATAGGTGAAATACTCTTGAGTACGACGTTGAACTTCATTCAAACAAACAAACAAACAGGGGCTTCTCCGTGGGAAGGTTTTCGGTGGCTGCGGAGACTGCCGGGTGGTTTTAAGAAGAATTTCTCCAGATTTTCCAGAATACATCATCAACACAAAGAGGTCGATCTTATACAATGTATAAGTGAAGTACTCTTGAATACTGTTGGATCAATAGCTTTAAGCTAATTTTCTCTGTTGTACTAAATGCCGATGTTAAACAAATGTTTGAAATGAAATAAAATACAACCATGAACTCAAATCAAGTAAATAAATAAATAAATTGATATTTGAACAAATAGAAATGAATTTACCCACCTGAGTTTACTACAGGCATTCCCTTCATCTGTCTGTCATGTCCTGCCCTGTTTTAATGTAGCATCATCTTTAAATAAAACTTTGTACAAAGTTTATTATTACAACACACACATCAAGCTAGAATTTAGAAAAGTATGTTCATTTTCTGCCTAGCCTCGGTTTAAATAGAAGTGGAGTTTAGTGGAACATTTAGCCCCTACTAGACTAGTTACCACGTTATTTGTTGGGCCTATTTAATTAATTTTTGCTTCAAACCCAATTTTCAGTAAACTATAAAATAAAATATAAACTACAATTTTAACTAGTGAAATGTTTCAGCGTTAGAAACTTTTTGTGTGATGATTCTCAATTCCAAGTGCACTATGCTAGGGTGATTTAATTGCTGAAGCCTGACACATTAATAGTTGCTTTAAGGTAGTGCTGTAAATCTCCATATAAACCGAATCATTAGGTCTTTAAATTCTTTTGAAATAAGTTCTTTTATTTACATGTAACTTAAAGGTATTTGAGTGAATTGTTTTGGTTGAGAATATCTGTACAAATTTCAATCAAATGTTTTGATCAAGAGTACGAACTGCAAGTATTCTGACAATTTTGTGGTTTTGCTTTCAATTTTTAGTATGTTCGCTGAAGCTATAGATAAAGTATGTACAGTTAAATGACAATTGTATGAAATTGGCCCAGGGCATTACACAGTACATTAGATCACTCAATGTGACATATATCTATTTTAAAACTAACTTGGACAGATTTTAAAGAAAGGGAAATTAAAAAGAAAAAAGTTGTGATCGTTGTTGTGGTTTTAAATTAGCACAATCGCACATGAATGCCTGGGGCTTGGAATGCCTGATGTCCATTTTTCAACTAGATGGTCGATGCCCTGTGACTACTTTAACTGAGCTAAGTAAGTAAATGCATCTTGCATATTCATGCTCAAGCCATTTAATAAAAAGTTTAACCGAATATACAATTTAGATTAACTTGACTAAAAGCAAATTAACAAACCTAGATTCTATTTGAGCTATTATATACTGTTTATACAGACAGAATCAATTTAGCTGTATTTTATTTAATTACTCTAACATGAAATGTATGAGTTTTATTCATCCAAGTATTGTTTTAACTAAAATGCACTTTTTTTTTAATTTGGACACAAATTATTTATTGCTGCAAAAGAGATCATATATATCTCCAAAGCTGTACTATAGATTTTTTTCGCCATTAAAATGAATTATTTTAAAGTTTTAATTTTTCACCTGTGTATAGGCTAAAATTGTTTTAAAATTCACATTTATTGTTCCCCAACAATGGCTGTAATTAAAATAGATGTATTGACAATGAATTCCTAATCTGTTTCATCAGAGATTGTGAACTTAGTTATGAAGTTAATCAATACAGGTGTTCAGTGTAGACTGTTTAGTATTTAGACTGTATCAAAATATCCTTTATATCATATGTAACTGTTAAAATGTCTTTAAATTAGTGCCGTTTGGTTCTCACGGTTTATTCTCGGTAAGATTATGTAAATTATCACCAGCTTGAGATGAGGTTACAACCTTTGCTTGCTTCGAGCTGTGATTTATTAAGTAGTTTATTCCTAATATTTATATCTGCGTGTAACTTGGCAGCATTTACCATTCAAGGTTATCTCCCCTGCACAGTCAAACCGTTGCCAGATCAGGTTAGGTCGTTGATCCTCGCTGACACGGTAGACTCTTTTATCTCCGGAAAATAAATAATTGTTGTATTTTCCCATTAATTTTACTGGGTTTCTCAGTGAGTATGTTTACCTCCTCTGGGCTGGTGTGTTTACCTCCCGCATAGAATCTTTAAAAGATCAGAAACGTTTTAAGATGTGATAAGATGGGTTATATCACGCCTTCTATATACTCACAAGATAAACTTTTCCACAAAACATATGTTTGTAATATCTTTGTGATAAATGTTCCTATCGGTTACTTACTCATAAGTATTCTGTCACCTATTAAAAAAATGGTGGTTGTCAGCTAGATATTGTTGGTGGTTGTGATGTGATAATATCAGTGTAGCATCAGCTTGGCGGAAATGTGTAGGATCGGTTCTTTTAATATAAGTCTTTCATTATACATTGATAATCATATCTATTCAACATGCCTGTGGTTGAGTTTCCTGTGCGCTGGTGCCCTCTGAGCCCAAAGGCATCCGGAAGCCGATTTTCCGTGGTTTTCTAGGGTTTTTTTGTCCTATTTTGCTGCAGTGTCTTCCACCAGTGTCGTTGAAAAGGTGGTTTCCTTTGCCATCGGGCTTGTAGAATGTCATATGAATGAAATAACCTTAAGTAAGGCGCAAACCCCAAACAAACATTCTATTCGACAGAGTTTAAGTCTGACTCATTGAACAACCATAATGAGATCTGTGTACATGTATGTTTCTCTATATATCTGAGGTATAAGACTGAATTTTTCCCATCTTTTGGACACTGTTCAAAATTGTTAGCTGTCTGTAAACGGAATCATTAAAACGAGGTTGGATCAGCCTTGAAATCGGGACAAAAAGGTAATCTGAACATTCAACTGTTTCCCTTTTTTCTTGTTCCCCTTTTAACTTTACTCTGTCAATAAAATGTACACACTGAAGTGAAGCATTTGGTTGTGCTTATGCACTTTTACATCCTATGTAGTCTTCTTTCTTGTCGGTGTCAAAGACTTGAAAGTGCTTTCCTTCTCTGATTGGCAAGTGGTTGCACGCGTTGTCATACGAGTGAAATAACCTTAAGAACGACCAAAGAAAAAACACCAATAAAGAAAAAGCAAACATTTTTCCCTGAATAATATCAGTAAAAACGTTAAATTCAACTTCCCAAATTCGTACCATTTTTGTCCTGGATTATACATGTATGCCAAATCTAGTGTGTAGAATCGTTGAATTCTGTAGGTTCTCAGATATCAACAGTTGGGTCTAAGTTTAGGGCTACAGGTGGTTGTATGCCAGTAACTTACAGCTGAAGTCCTCAAAACTGTACAATACTTCAAATTCTGTTCAGAGAAATATCTTATTTATGAGCAAAACTGACAAATGTGTGTTTTGTGTGGCTTTCGCCTCTCCAATTTCTACGATAACTTTATTGTGTTACCAATACATTGCCAGTGAATAAAAAGACATTCAAGTATGTTTTATTTTTATATCGATGCTTTAGTTTGTTTGTTATGCGAAGTATGAAGAGGATATTGGACATTTTAACATAAGAAATGAAATTTTATTTTTTTTTAAATATTAATACATGTTCGCGTTAATATTATTTGATTTCTGGCGAGATCTTTTTGGTAGACTTTGGGATGAAAGTCAAAGTTGACAACACAGAAAAAAAACGCATTGAATTAACAGTTTGGTTGTTTATTTAACATAGTTGCGATGATGTTTGTAGGATATGTTTTGGGTGGGACTGATATATTAGTGTCAACAGTGCATCATCAGTCTGCAGCTAATTAGCTCTATACAATGTGTTATCACAATTATGTAATTATTAAACGAAATTAGAGGTGCATACATTGTACATGAGCTGGTGGACCGTGGTGGCCTGTGAAGGAGAAACTGGACAGGAGGCTTGACTGACTGACTGACTGACCACTACACTAGTCATTGGCTGGTCATTCTCTTCAGCGTTTCTCTGAAACTAGCAGGTTTTTCTTAGCAACACCAAAAAACAGTACTGTACACACCCTAAATGCTCGACAAATTCGACCCCCTGTACATCTTATAAAACTACATTTTATGCAATGGGTATGAAGTATAGACATGCAATTTTTAAATTTTTATGAAGTTCAGACTTTAAATTACCAGAAAATGTAAGTATTAGTTCCAAATTCACACTTAAACATTCAATAAATTACCTAAAGTTTGTGCCCTTAGAGGTCGAATTTGTCGAGCATTTAGGGTAAGTTATTATGTAATCATGTGTTCTACTGATGAGGCTCCAGACTAAAACACAATGATAGATTTGAAGAATGAATGCACAGAAAACACTATACATTCCATATAATAGTGATAATATAACAAATTAACAACTCAGAAATCCTCATAGCAGTAGAGGAACATTATCTTTCCAACAGCGATAACACTTATTATAAAGCGACTTCACATTTTTGGTTGTGTTAGTTGCCATCTGCTGTTGGAATACACCGCCGTCATATAAGTTAAATATCCTTGATCATGGCGTTAAACACAAATCAATCCATCAGAAATCCTCAAATATTTTTGTTTTCTGAAACCTGTCTGCGAAATATCTGTCTTTTAAATTTTTGAAGGTTTTAAAACTCTGACAGTTTACTGTGGGTGGTCAAAATGTTCAACTGGAATGGTACTGTGACCCAGTGTAGCTCCCCCATCATCTGTTATGTAATCAAGTGTTCTGTGGTGGCCTGAAGGCTGAAGTGGCCAGTCCTTTGATGATGGATGGACTAATTTGCCTAAGGGTACCATCCAACAAATCTCTTAGGTTAAGGCTGTAATTGTATGATTCTGTTTAATTTGTTTAAACATTCAATGTCTGAATTGAAGTCTGGTACATGAACAGCAGTCTAGGCCCGCCATGGTTCAATTGGTTGAGCGTTAGACTGCTGAGTCTCCTTCACCGTACCCTCAATAGCTTCCATTCCCCTTGTGGGCCTTAGGTATATAAGGAAAGTTTCAGGTGGCTGCGGAGATTGCAGGGCAGGTTTTACCAGGTTTCTTTTCTGTTTTCCACCATACACTGGCAAAGCAAAGTTGTCTCATAAGTGAGTACAACCTTAAACACAAATCAAATAAATAAATTTGATGTTGCTAGGGAAAATTAACTTCAGGAAAACTGCTACCCCTTTTCCTTATAACTGCTGGCTGATTAGGAATGGTTTTAGGAATCTGTGTTAAGTAGTTTTAAAATTAAACGACTAGAATTTTTTTATAGTATGAGTAAATTAGGGTAATTTTCAAATTGCTATGAAACTACAAGTATAGAACTATTTTTTATTGGTTTGTGTAAAATGTGAAATAGTGAAAGGCACTACTGTAGCTTATATCTTTTTTTAAATGCAAAATATTATCTGGATGCCCTTAAATTTAAGCAATTATTTTTGAGACTTCAAAACTTTTAAATTGCATAGAATTTTATTTTACTTCCCATATAAAGAATGCATTTCTCTCATAAATAATAAAAATGTGTACAAAAGCATAACCTTAGCACATTTTGGATAACAGTACTCTTGTCTCGAAAAAAATGTCCATGTATTTTTCCTATTCAGTATCATTGTCTCAAGGAGTTACGGTAAAAAATTCTTTGTTTTCATTTTAGTAGTAAGCACTTCTGTTCAGTTTTTGACACTTTACAGTTAAAAAAGCTTCCGACGTTCTTTGTACATTTAATTTATACACTTTATTTTATAGAAACTGTCAGAAAAAAAAAATATTAAGATAATAAAAAGGCCATAAAATGAAAGTTATTTAATTTTTTCAAAATTTATTGTTAATTGACTGAATATGCAATTAGCGTTTCTCCCTTTATACAAATGCCTGTAGGCAAGAGAGATGAGAATATAATTTCATTACGCGTTGTATACACTCATTTTACGAGTTTTTATCGTACTTTACCTTTTCACTTTGGTGTTGTGAAATTAACCTTTCATTTCCTGCTAACATTATTTTAAATGTGAAGATAATTCATATTGCAGATTTCTCTTTTGTTGCTCTGTCATTAATATTACACCTTTCATTATACCTTGCCGATGTGTACTGCATGCGGCCTTGGCACAGAGGGTGGCTGGACGAGAGCTGCCTGTATCCTGGTGCTCCCTGGACTAAGGGGTATCATGAACCCGATTTGTTGTGCTTTTCCGTTTGTTTTTGTCCTTTAAAATTGTCGTGTCTTGTTTTTTACCCATGGGGTTAATGGTTTCCTTCACATGGCTTGTCTCATATAGGTGAAATTAAGTAGGGCATAAAACCTAATCAAATGAAAAATCTAAAAAAATTAGATCAAGTTCTGTTTAATGTTTCAAAACCCTTATATTAAATCTTTTAAAATTGAATAGAAGGGCAGGAGTAGACTGGACATACAATGTTATATGGACCGGTGGACCTTTGGGAACAAAATGGGTCGCCAGGCTGGTTTGGAAAACCTGTAAAAGTCTTTAAAAGAAGAAGGGCCGGCGCTTCTGAGAGAGACAAATTATGTACCTACACTAGGATTTGAACTTATGCTGATTGGACTGATAAATGGCGAGATCATCCTGTGCCATGGCACCAGGAAGCTGATTTGCTGTGGCGTCCTGTAATTGTTCTGTTTTCCCTATTGTTTATTTCATGTCAGTGATGTGGATTGGTTTACTCAGCCGGCACGTCGTCATAGGAGTGACATAATTACAGCATAAAACTCCAATTAAAAAAGCAAACGCACAATATCTTGCCTGATGGAGTTTTAAGTCTTAATTGTAGATAGCATATCTTGATGTAAAGCACTGTCAACCACAACACCAAAGAAAAACTTTTTATTGTTGTGGATATTACCAAAAATTGATTCGCTTACACAAATACAGCTTTATATATTTTTATAAAGAGTAATCACACTGGCGAAGGGATATCAACTAATTAAAGCTGATAAATCATCTCATGTTCTTGATAAATTCTCAGAGACAAGTTTCTAGATAGATTTGTAGCTTTATTTATATGTCTATCTAGAAACTTGTCCCTGAGAATTGATCTAGAACATGAGATAATTTATTGACTTTAATAAGTCGATATCCCTGTGCCAGTGTGATTACTCTTGACAAAAATATATACATGTAAGACTGAATTGAGGAGATAAGATCTCATTATTCTTATCCACACATGCAAGCATGCGGTTTGTTCACAAACACAATACCATTGCACTTTCATTTTTGAGTATTACAGGTAGTAAATGAGTTCATGTGCTGGGACGATTAATTGACAGTCATGTTATCTTCACGCTGCATAGGTTACATCTGACGAAAGCGACAGATAATTTGTAGATCTGTAGATATGCAACTATAATGCGTTTCAGATCAAAGTACTTGAATTTTCACCATTTGTTACAGTCGGGGATGCATGACATTTCTGAAACCTAATAGATCGTATAAACCTGGCCGTCAAAATTTTGAATAAAGATGAATTTTTGAGGTTGAATTACCACACTCTTGAAATTGTTAAGATATATTGTATTTGTTGGACAGGTTATTTTATGACCTTTCGTAATGTATTAATTTTGTAATAAATTGTCGATGGGGAGTAGAAGTTTTGCTCATTGTAAATCAACGTCCCTCTTTAGTTTGACGAACATGTCTTAATCAGCTAGGCTGTATAAAACATTTTACAAGGTGAGTTGAGATGTTTGTTTATTGTCTTGTGCGAATCTGCTTGTCGCCTTAAGATACGAGATATAAGTGAAATATCTTTGAGAACAATATTAAAAAATAACCAAATTAATAACTAAAATGATCTGTTGCGTTGCATTAAAGTTGTGTGATATTTTTTTTTTACTAATGTAAAAGGACATATTGTCTAACAAAAGCAGAAGTCCTATATGGGACTGTTGTGTCTATAAGACTCAGAATAAACCAAAACACGAAACAAGTCTAGATCAGGTACATGTATTTTAAAATACTTATATATTCATCAATATAGTTAAGGTTATTTCACTTACCTGATAATCATCTGATGCTCTGGTGTAGATAAAAAAAAAAAAATCAAGAAAAGGGCAGAATGGTGTCATCTGAAGTTTGGAAATCATTGACTATATATATATTTATGTTGATCAAGGGCTCAGTTTTTAATATAATTGTCAACTCTTGTTCAGTTTCTGTTTGTTATGTATTTGTGGTTTTGCTGTCATCCATATGGCCCCTCATCTGGAAGCCATAGAGGGGATCAGTGCCAAGCTTACAGTGTTCACATCCCCATCTGACATCTATCACAGATCTCTTGTACTTGTATACACTCTCATTACACCTATAAACATCCCGTAACCGTTCTGTCAATATGCTCTATCAGATCACAGGGCAACCATTGTGAAAAACGCAACCAAAATCCGGACTGGTGCAAGGAAATGGTTGCAACATTTTGTCAAATGTCGGTCTTCAATCTGTTCAGCCGCTGTCTTTTTTAAATTTAATTTGTATATTTTGGTATACGATTGAACTGGGACTTTGACAAACCTTTTGGAAACCTACCTGATACTGACCATGTTTGGCTGATGGCACCTAGACCCAAGTATGGCCATTTATAGAAATACATCTTACAATTTAAATTGTTATTGATTGATTGGTTGGTGTTAAACAACGTACACAAGGGTATTTCACTTATATAACGGTGGTGTATTCCAGCAGTAAGCAGCCACAATGATATAACTAAATAATGTGACACCCCTTCAAGTGTTGGCTCTATTGAAAAGATAATGTTGTGATAATGATATAAGCTCTGACCATACTGCTCTTAGTAGGAGGGCTGTAATTGTTTAAGTTGTTTTATTGCACGCTTTTGATTCCATCATCCGTTGCTGTAAAAGGAGTTACGTCTATGACATACCCCATCAAACAGTCTTGCTTGTTGGTGGCACTACAACTGACTGACATAGAAAAATTCAATACATCCTGGACCTGGAAAAACTGCTGTACAATATAATTATTTTAGATTTATTTACTGGGCCGTTTAATAATTTTCATTTTTTTTTTTTCATCCTTTTCATGTTTAAGTCTTCATTTTTTTTCCTTTGACTTTGTCACAGGAAAGTATTATTTTTGAATACAAAGAAAAGCAAAAGCAAGTTTTTATTTCGAACAGTATAGCTGGGTGTGGTCCATGCAGAATATAATTTATATATTTCTATTACTTTATAACTTGTGTGTAAAAAACTTCTAACAAACTAACTGAACATTTCGTTCCAAAGACAAGAAAAAAAGAGGAAATTCTTTCATCTGTAGCTGAATGTTTATATTTTTTTCCGATTGTATACTTTGTGTATTCTAATTGAAAATAGCTGGTCTGATATAAACACGACAATTTCTCTGGGCAGACGTTATATTGTATATATTGTATGTTATAATCATTCTGTAGGCAATCAACCGTCATTCTTATGTACTTTTCCCACATATAATGTTTTTATATTACCAAAAGTGCTGCCTGAATTATACTATTTTATGTACTGATAATCTTTAAAAAAGAAAATTGAGATAATTATTAATGTCTTTGTTATGCCAAATAGGCATCATTAAAGTTTAGATAAACTAAGCTATAAATTAGTTGTATTCGGTCATGTTGCCATGGATATGTGGGATTTTAATAACTGGTTTAGTAGGTGGAAGCTTTCAATGGCCTGGTTGGTTTGAGGTGTCCTGTAAACGTCCTGCGGTATATTGGCTGTAGCCAGTTTCATTGACCCATTTGGCTGTTACAGTAATGGGAGTGAAATAACCCTAAGTACGGCCAATCAAACAATCAATCACCTTGACAATAAGCAGTTAGTCTGTCATAGAATTGTAACATCGTCAGCTCAGCGTGAACTGCGAAGAAAAGAGTTAAATAGATAAGGCTTTTATATATTTAGAAAATTAAAGACTGAAGAAATGGCAGTGATTGAGACTGTGACTGAAATAGCAGAGAAAATAACAGAAAAAATAGAGAAAATAATAGAAAAAATAGAGAAAATAACGAGAAAATAACAGAAAAAATAGAGAAAATAACAGAAAAAAATAGAGAAAATAACAGAAAAAAAAATGACAGAAAAAATAGAGAAAGAAGAAATATCAGTGATTGGGACTGTGACTATGTAAGTAACAGAGGCTATGTATGGAAGGCCAGCTGATTTCTCTACTATCTGATCTTGTTGAGCTAAAATGCAAGATAATGCTATCCAGATATTGACTTACCCAACACTACTAATCTTACTTTATCAGGTTAATTCAAAACTAAAGGTAAATCTGTCAAGATAAATTTATTTGCCAAATGAATTATCCAATTTCAATGATTCAGTTATCAATTAAAACATTAAAAAAGTTATTTTCAAATGTGGTAGAAATATTTTATCTTACTCAGACATTTAATTGGGCATCTTGTAAGCCTGTGTTATTTGAGTGTCTAAAGCCTATATTGTTTTAGTGTCAATGTGAAGGGTCTGTAATAACTAACAGGTCAGTAACTGTCACTTGTGGATGGACAGACAGCTGTATACAGTTAACACTTGTCTGTGTCTTATGTGTACCTCCCCTAATTAGTACCAGTGATCCTTTTGATTGACCAATGACAAATTGACCCCTCCACCTCCCCCAGTTGAGTCAGTGATACAACTAGTCGAATAGATTTGAAAAAGGATTTATCAAGATTTTTTTATCTCAAGTTGGTTCTAAAATTGTGCCTGGATTGTTTATTTTCAATGGTTTAAACTCGTCTAATTTAAGAAGATTAGAATTCAAATTCTCCGGAAAACTCATCCTGTAAATGTACTGTGCTATCTTCTGTGACGCCATCATCCTTTAGGTTGAATTCCTGGACCCATTTGAGTGAAATGACAGTGAGTATGGTGTTATACCCCATACAAGCAATCTAATTCTTCAGATAATTCTCATATCATAGAACAATTTAGTGTCAATGTTAGTGTCAAGTTATTTTTATAATTGATAGCAGAAAAATACACTGTTGGGCTGTATTTATTGGTTTTACTTTTTTTATTTCAAATTCTGTTGTTTTTTTTTTCCCTTTATAAAGCCACATATTATTAGGCCATAAATATGATGTGAAACACCAAACAAGCCAGTCTTGTCAAGCTGCATTTGAACAGCTGACTGTTAATAGTTATCAAGGGAAAGGACTGACCCACCAGACTGACCATGGATGGCTTGATAGCAGAAACTGTGGGTGACCAGTTTGATGTGGGCCAAAAGAGCAGACTGGCCAATCTGGACCACTATGTAATAACAGCTGATTCAACAATACCAGAGGTGTCACATACAGAAGCCAGCCCTCTCGTTACATCACACATCTGGTACTACTGAACTATATTGATGGCTGCACTCAAACACCCTGCAGCTAGATGACATTTCAGGTTGAACAATCATGATGCCTGTAATTCCATAGCCTGTGGTGATCCATTGGAGTCCTAGCTCCCACTCTCCCTTCATAGGCAAGCTGTTTTGAGGGGTCTTGGGCAACAAAAGATGGGTCTGGGTTTTACTTCAGTTGTTCTGACTGCAAGATGACTAAAAGATAAGATAAAATATTAATGTTTACTTAGACCCCCAAATTGTTAATCTGCAAGCAAATCCATTTTATTATTGAGGGATTTGATTAATAGAAACTTTGTGGCTTAAGTATACATTTTCCACTGATGGCAGCACAATTTGGGGATATTAGCAAGACAACTAAGTATCATAAATTAAATGTAAAACAGATGTACAGGTCATACCAATTTTCAACAGCCTTCATCAGTTTTATACCTGTTTATCTTACCAGGTCGTTTATGACTGAACAGACAAATCACCCATAAGACCCTCAAAACATCAATTCAGTTTATTGACTTGTAAACGACAGTTGTAACCAATTTCTTTGGTCTATTGAAAACTTTCTGGTTGTGTTAGATTATTTTACAAAATGCAAATAAAAAAACTAACATACCTGTAAAGATGATTGTATTCTGAGCTTCATCGTCTCATCTCCTTGAAGCCTTCTTGAATTATAAAACTTGGGGCTATTTAGTATTGTTTATTTGTTGGGCTCTAGTTTGGTACTTAGAATTCTTTTGATGGAATAACTTGAGGAACCGTCCAACTGTCTGCATGTAAGGATTCTCTGGAAGGGCTTAGCTGGGCATCTTGAAGGGATTATCGGTGTTGCTTACAACCTAAGAAGGATGCTCCTTTGTTTTGTCTGTTTGTGGTGCACTAGACAAAAGCTCAGCTCACATTCCTTAATACTTGAGCCAATCGCCTGACATGTATACATAAATACAGAGGTTTGAAGGTAAGCTGGTCAAGCGAAACTGGATCAAGGTGCGACAACAGATTGGCCGCAACACTCCAGATGGTAGCGTCTTCAACACAACCCTTAATATGCCCCACATTTGCACTGAGATGATCTGCTTGTACTTCGACCAATCTGCAAGGCATCTAGGAGCCGCTGACGAGCTGTTAAGTACTATGTCATGGTGATCCCTCTTATGAGAGCTCTTCAGTTCTCTCAGCAGGGAAGATAATAAAACGCCATGAGAAACAGGGGAGTAATAGACATGTAAATACTATCAGTAACCATTGAGGGCCATTGATTAATTGACTAATTCAGATAAGAAATACTTCAACTACAGGATGAAGAAACAACTAATTTTAGGGAACTAAACTTAAGATTTTATTAATTAATTAATCAAATTAATTGAGTTTATTTCAAAGCATCAGTCTGCAATACATCTAGTTATCTTGATATATAAAAGCTCTTGTAAATTACTTTGCCCTGGTGATGTCCCTTACCAGAGCTCTTCATAGATCTCAGCATGGAAGTTAATAAAACACTATGATAAATGTCAAGTAATAGAGATATGAATATCTAAGTAATTATTTAGGGTCTGGAACATTTGTAAACTAGCTGATTTGTTAACCCAAAGCTATTTTGATTACAGTGCCAGTGAAGTACATACTTTCCCCTACGAAGGACCAATTCATTTCTTATTCTGTTAAACTGAGTTTGCAATAATTCATTTTTTCACAAATTTAAACTATTTTGTATCAAAACATAAAAGCATTCTATTGTTTAGCATGCCAGAGTAATATGGATTTAATCCCCTAATTCTACTTCAAATCACTAATCTGCAAAATATCTAGTTACTGTTGACTTAGAGGAAACATTGTACCATGTCCTATTGATCTCCCTTACAGGAGCTCTTTTAATCAGCATTGTTGATAATAAAACACAATCAACAACTTCAGTATGAATATCTGAATAATAAATGACTGAAAAAATTACGCAATTTCACAAAACCTTTACAGAAAATTATGAGGGGGGAAATGCATGGCTGGAATAGACATTTTTTGACTGCAGGAAGTGAACAAGAGTGTCAACTTACTGAGCATTTCTGCTTAACTTTGAGGAAATAAGTACTCAATACTGGGTCACTCTTTCAGTGAAAGTTGTTGTTTAAACCATGCATGTTTTACTTGAATTAAGGAAAACAAATCATCATGCAAAACTATTGGATCATGACCGTGTATTATCAATCTTGCTGACTCAATTCAAATTGTTTACAAAGTTTTAAAATATTTCAATATGCTATTAAGTTTTTGTACTAATTCATATGGAAGTGCGTCACATAATGCTATAAGGAAATAAGTTTGGATTTGATCAGCATTTTCTACTGCAAGGTCAAAACAACTTTTCGTTTTCATTTTATTTTATCATTGGGCGTGGATTACAGAGTCTTACTTTTATTTGTTAACCTTTGTTTATCTGTTTGTTTATCCAACAGACCATGTATTTCATGTTGTAAACTATTCAGTTCCAAGTAACCTAAACAGAACTAACAAAAGATTTACTCAATTTTGTTGTTATTTGTTTCGGAAAAGTTTCATTTAATGTGATTTTACATGTGACATACGCATGAACAGATTTTGAACAGTTATCTTGTTGAGTCTTTTCCAGATTTCAAATATAAGCTTCTCAAAGCTTCTGTAAACACAAATTTATTTTGAGCTTTAAACACTAACTACCCTAACTCCTCAAAAAATTTGACCTCTAAGGGCACAAACATTAAGTAATTTGTTAAATGTTTATGTGTGAATTTGAAACTAAAACTTACATTTTCTGGTAATTTTAAGTCCGAAATTCATAAAAATGTCAAAATTGCATGTCTACACTTCTTACCCTTTGCATAAAATGTAGTTTTATAAGATGTAAAGGGGTTAGAATTTGTCAAGCATTTAGGGTAACTATGTAGTGGTACTTCTGAAGATAATTACCTAGTACGTTGTTGGACAAAGCGTCCTGT